>JAFLJL010001975.1:20000-29625 GCA_018398815.1 Conus ventricosus
GACTGTGGGCACCGTGTTTTTAATCTACATTGACACCAATAGCGAAGCGCGTTTGACGCTCCAAAATCCCGCTTCGCCATAGTACGGTCACATTTACGTGCGACTTTCTAGCGCACAAGTGGTTTCGGTTTTTGATTTGCCGATTATGATAATGAGTCACCAAGCCAAACTTTGAGAAGACAGATCAGAAAAACAAAACAACAAAACAAAACAAAACAAAACAAAAACCAGTGGATTTGTATAACTAACAATAAAGATTGCAGATCTAACCTTTTTTCTCGCAGACTGACATTCATATAAAATGTAAATGTGTGTGTGTGTGTGTGTGTGTGTGTGTGTGTGTGTGTGAGAGAGAGAGAGAGAGAGATAGAGAGAGAGAGAGAGAGAGAGAGAGAGAGAAAACTGACACTGACACCGACATTTTGTATTGTCTATTCGGCCGTTAAGCCTTTTAGACCAGGTGGATAACAATCACATTCACCATGAGCAAAAGCAGAAATCTCACGTGGCACATCCACTCACTCACACACACGTCCCCCTCCCTTCCCTACCACCCCACCTCACTCCCATTCCTCGCCCCCCCCCCCCCCCCCCCCCTTTTCTCTCCATCTCCTCTCTCTCTCTCTCCCCTCTCTCACACACACACACACACACACACACACACACACACACACAAATACGCCCAGGCGTGGGCGCGCGCGCACACACACACACACACACACACACTCACACTCACACACACAGAGATAAATCCTGAAATTAACCGGTGCTTTGTTTGTTTGTTTATTTGTTTTTTTCACACACATGGCTTCAACTACATATTATCAAGTTCCTTTACAACAAATTCATCAGTGTTTGATAGCAACATAGCTCTTTGGATGTCATGAACATGAATTTAACACACCGCAGTCTTTACGTTTCTCGGCATAAGCAGTATAATGAAACAAACAAACACTCTTCGTTTTCACTTTCATGTCTACAAGAATGATGTCATTTGAATTTTCAAAATTTAAAAACAATTGCTTAAAGTTTTTAAACCACTAACACAGCCAGAAAATCAAAGATGTAACTGTGCCACATGTTTGTAACTAAAGTTTAGGCACGACAAAAAAGCAGAAGAGCACACAAAACAAAGTGTGAAGTAACGACGATTTAATGCACGACACAAAACAGGACAAGAAATTTTCGGCAAAATCCTTCCTCAGCGACAAAAAAATACAGACATAAACATGCACAATACTCCCCTTGTGAAGCCAAAGTGGTGAATGAAGTAGACAGAGGGGCAGTGGAAGAGAGGGTGAGTAGAGTTCGAGGAATAGGGCACGAGGAAAGAGGGTAGAGTAAAGTGAGGAGGAGGAAAAGGAGAGAGGGAGAGAGAGAGAGAGAGAGAGGGGGGGGGGAGGGGAGAAGAGAGGGGAGAGACAGAGAGAGAATGGAAGTAGAGGAAGAGTGGAGAATGAGAGAGAGAAGAGGAGGGGAAGGAGAGTGAGTGGAGGGGGAGGGGTGAGGGGATGTAGGGGGTGTGTTGCATTGAATAAATTGAAAAAGAAAAAGCAAAATAAAAAGAACAAAAATACCGAAAAAGCTTTGAAAATGACAAGGGAGGGGGGGGGGGGAGAGAAGGGGCACCGCCTAAAGCTCCGACCCAAGTCGCCCCAAAGGGGTAGGTTGCCCTACCCAAGCCCCAAAGGGTAAAGGGGGAAAAGGGGAGAACCCCGAGAAAAAACCCTAGCCAGACGCAGCTAGAGCGCAAGGCTCACCCCCCCCCCCCCCCCACACAAACACCGAAAAAAAAAAAAAAGCACTTGCCCGCGGCAAAACCCACACACCACACAACAAACACACACACACAAGTGCGCGGCGCGCACGAACAAACACGTACGCACACATACACCGCCAAAACGCACACCTGGGGGGGGGGGGGGGGGGGGGTAAAAAGGGGGAATAAATGGGAAAAATGAACAAACAAGCAACTTTAAGACACGGTTTAAAAAGGGAAGTGGGTGGTGCTAGGGGCGAAAACAGAAAAAAAGGGCAAAAATAAAGCATTAACGCAAAAGAAGATATCGCATGGGGGAAGGCGCTAAAAACCCCCCAATGAAAAAAAAAAAAAAAAACATGCATAAAAAAACCACACAAAAAAATAATAAAAAAATAATAAAATTAAAAATAAATAAAATACAATACAGATAAAAAAAAAAATAAAAATAAAAAAGGGGGAAAAAAAGGGAGGGGGGGGGGGAAAAGGGGAGGGCATGGGGGAAAAAAGGGAAACAAAAGAAGGACAAAAAAGGGGCCAAAAGGGAAGGGTGGAAGTATAGGAGGGCGAGGGGGGGGGGGGGGGGGGGGGGGGGGGGGGGTTAGAGAGGAGAAATAGAGGTCGAAAGTAGAGAGAAAGGAAGGTAAGAAGGAAAGTAAAAGAAGGGGGGAAAGGGGGAAAGGGAAACCCTTTCAGGGGACATAGAAAAGAAAGGACGGGGGAGGGGGGGAGAAGAAGGGAAAGGGGGAGGGGGAGGGGGTAAAAGGGGGGGGGGGGGTGAAAAGGGAAAAAAAAGGGGGGGGGGGAGAGGGGAGGCAAAGGAGGGTGGGAAGAGGGGGAAATGATACAAAAGAAGTGAGAAGAAAAAAAATGAAAAAATAAAAAAAATAGAAAAAAACAAAAGACTTTTTCTGTGTATTTTTTTTTTTTTTTCCCCCGAGAAAATTCAGGGGGAAAATGACTTATTTTCCCCTTTTCCCCTTTAGTACTTACCTGTGCAGGTTGGTCTGCATCAGGGGGCCCTCGTGACCGTAACCGGCCCCTGGAATATCGTTGAGAGCCTATATCTTTTGCCAGGAGTTTCTGAGAGGTTTACCCCCCCAGTCTCCTTCTTTTTTTTTTTTTTCATTTTTTTCTATTTCTTTATTTATTCATATATATTTCTTCTCACTTACGTATCTATCCCTTCCTTCCACCCTCCTTTTTTCCCCCTCCCTCCCCCCCCCCCTCCTTTTTCCCTTTCACCCCCCCCCCCCCCTTTTTCACCCCCCTAACCCCCTCTCCCCCTTTCCCTTCTTTCCCCACCCCTCCCTCCTTGTTCCTTTTCTATCGTCCTCTGAAGGCTCCTTTCCCCCTTCGTTCCTTTCCCCTTTTTTTCCTTCTTATTTTTCCCTTTTTCCTACTTTCGACCTCTACATTTTCCTCTCTCAACCCCCCCCCCCCCCCACCCTCCTCCCCCTCGCCCTCCCTCAAATTCCACCCTTCCTTTTGGCCCCCCCTTTTGTCCTCCTTTATCTCTCTCCTTCTTTCCCACAAGCCCTCCCCTTTCCCCTCCCTCCCCTCCTTTTTTTCCCCCTTTTTTTTTTTTATTTTTTTTTTTCTATCTGTATAGAATATATATATATAATATAAATATAAAAATATATATAATATATATAAAATATATGATATTTATAAAAAAATATGGTGATATAAAGAAATTTTTTTTTTGTCATTGGGAGTTGTTAGCGCCCCCCTCATGACCGCATTCTATCTTTTGCGTTAATGCTCTTAATTTTTTCCTTTTTTGGCGCCACCAACACCAACCCACTTTCCCTAGCTACACCCAAATTCTTAAAGTTGCCTGTTTTACATTTTCCCATTTATTCCCCATTTTTACCCCCCCCCCCCCCCCCCCCCCCCCCCCCCCCCCGTGTGTGCGCTTTTTGGCGGGTGTATGTTGCGTGGCGGTTTTTCGTCGCGCGCGCGCACTTTTGTGGTGTGGTTTTTGCCCGCGGGGAAATGCTTTTTTTTTTTTCTTTTCTTTTTTTTGTGGTGTGGGGGGGGGGACCCCCGCAGCCTTACGCGTCTGGGAGGGGGTTTTTTTTCGGTTCTCCCCTTTTCCCTCTCACCCCTTGGGGCTTGGTAGGCAACCACCCTTGGGGCAACTTGGGTCGGAGCTTTAGGCGGGGACCCCCCTTTTCTCCCCCCCCCCCCCCCCCCCCCCCCCCTCCCCTTGTCATTTACAAGCTTTTTCGAGTAATGATCTTTTTTATTGTGCTTTTTTTTTCAATTTATTCATATGCAACACACCCCCAACCCCTCCCCCCAAAAAACCCTCCCCCTCCACTCACCTCCTTCCCCTCCTCTTTTCTCTCTCTCATTTTCCACTCTTCCTCTACTTCCATTCTCTCTCTGTCTCTCCCCTCTCTTTCTCCCCTCCCCCCCCCCCCTCCTCTCTCTCTCTCTCTCTCTCTCTCTCTCTTCTCTCCCTCTCTCCTTTTCCTCCTCCTCACTTTACTCTACCCTCTTTCCTCGTGCCCTATTCCTCGAACTCTACTCACCCTCTCTTCCACTGTCCCTCTGTCTACTTCATTCACCACTTTGGCTTCACAAGGGGAGTATTGTGCATAGTTTATGTCTGTCGCTGAGGAAGGCATTTTGCCGAAAATTTCTTGTCCTGTTTGTGTCGTGCATTAAATCGTCGTTACTTCACACTTTGTTTTGTGTGCTCTTCTGCTTTTTTGTCGTGTTTCTAGTAACGCCGCAGTTTGTTTCATTTAAAGTTTAGGCTGTTTTCTGCTCGAAAAGGCTTTAAAATGAACAAAAGCACCACATTCATCATCATCTTCTATTCTGAATGCCAGTTTGTTTGAAACAGGAAATAAAACCTATCTGGAGAGAGAGAGAGAGAGAGAGAGAGAGAAGTAGAGAGAGAGAGAGAGAGAGAGAGAGAGAAGAGAGAGAGAGAGAATTTACACAATCATATTTTTTGTTCCTTCTCTATTTATTCTGATAAACTTCGCTCATTGCAATGCATGTATATGTATCCCGCTTTTCCTCATTATTAAGATCGTTTAGTCTCTCTCTCTCTCTCTCTCTCTCTCTCTCTCTCTACTCTCTCTCTCTCTTTAAAGCAAGAGGCAGATCGTCTATTTTTAAAGGTTAACCTTGATAAAACCAACATAATCGTATTTAGAAAGGGTGGTCATCTCTCCCGTCATGAAAAATGGTTTTATGGCACCAGTGAGGTTAAAGTAACTAATTCCTACAAATATTTAGGCATGATTTTTACAACAAAGTTGAGTTTACAAAACGCAGTACAGAGACTTGTAGAAAGGAAAAAAAGGTGTTACAGAGATTTTAAGAGCCTTGCGCAAACTTAACTCACTGGATCCAAGAATATTCTGGAAACTCTTTGATGCCAAAATAGAGCCAGTTCTTACATTATGGTGCTGAAATATGGGGACTTAATAACAACAAAGATTTAGAAAAAGTACATACGTTTGCAATGAAGCGCTTTTTAAATGTTCCCCTACATTCTTCGAATACTGTAATTTATGGAGAAAACCGGCAGATATCCGTTGTATATTAGGTCAAACATTAAATGTATAAAATACTGGCTAAAACTGCTGAGGCTTCCTGCCTCAAGACTTTGTAAACAGGCTTATGAAATGTTATGTAATGAGCATGAACAGGGGAAAGAAAATTGGGTATATTCTGTTAGAAAGATTTTGACTACTCACGGATTTGGGATTGTATGGATGTGCCAGGGAGTTGGTTATGAGGATGGTTTTATTTTGGAATTCAAAGACAGGATGATAGCTTCATATAAACAAAACTGGCATTCTAAAATGGAAAACACGGATAAATATAACTGGTTTTATGGCTTTAAAAGTATATTTGAAACGGAAAAGTATATTTCAATAATAACTAACAGATGGCATAAAAATTTGTTTATCCAGACTTAGAACAAGGACTCTTGGCGTTTAGCCCATAAAAGATGGTTCTATACTGAGTCATCTACAGCGTCACCATGTCCATAGACCTCACCGGCTCGCGGCTCGCGCGGGCCTCATTATCATAGAGTTGCTAGGGGCCACAAGCTCTCGCGGGAGGCTGAAACAATGGCGGCTGATACGAACAGCGCGACAGACTCGCTTGAAGGCATCCATGATTCCGTCGGCCCTCATTACCTTCCAAAGTACAGCACGCTCTCAAAAACTGTACTTGATCGAGGAAAAAAAACAAGTTTGCATCCTGTTTTATTGATAAAAATCAAGATTTTCCATACAAATGGAAGCGAGAAGGTGGAGGTGTGTGCCACGTGTTACCGCTCCCTACCACAAGAAAGCAGCATCCCACAAAATGGTCCTTGAAATCGACAACAAGAGGCAGCTTGTCGTGGAAGCTAAATGTGAATGCAAAGCTGGGTAAGTGTCTTGTTTTCTAACATAATTTAATGTGTGTTTTCTTTGTACCAAGTACTGCAAAAGTGAGCCCATGTAAACTGACTGATCAGGTTTGTCACACGTGTAGCGACTTTCCTTCCATACTCCCTGAAGAAGCCCTAACTGGTTTTAGCTTGTGGATTATTATTAATAATTATAGTAATAATAATAATAATAATAGTAATAATAATATAACATTATTTTTATTATCATTATTATTATCTAGGCATTTGATCATGAAAATATACTGATACAGGCCATGGTTCTAGGTCTTTGAATAAAAATCTGTTACATATATATACAGATTCTACAAGCTGTCAGAGAGAGTGAGAGAGGAGTGAGAGAGAGAGAGAGAGGGAGAGAGAGAGAGAGAGAGAGAGAGAGGGAGAGAGAGAGGGAGAGAGAGAAGAGGGGTGCTTGGTAGCTGCCAGTCATTTTTGTTTTCCTTGAATGTCTTAACCTAAAATAATGCATACTTGTCTGTGTTGTAACTGGGGGTGGGTAGTTTGGATTGCTGTGCCAGCATAGCTGCACACTTTTTTGCTAATTGTTTCAGACTGGAAGGTCACTGCTCACACATCACTGGCCTGCTGAAAACACTTCAGTATTTCAAACTGCAGAACATGACCCATGTACCAGACAGGCTGAGCTGCACCAGCATGCCCCAAAGCTTGGGGAGCGGCAGCCCCAAGGGGAACTAAAGATTGACCCAGTCCCAATCAACCACCTGGTGCTGTCCAGGCCTTTGGACAACAGAAAGAAAAGACCCATCACATGCCAGTTGGACACCAGCAGAAAGTGAGCATCATATACATTCATTTCTAAAACTGTTTAATTTATAGAAATCTGTCATACTGATATTGTGGCCCTTCATGTTTGTTAATGTGTGTGCTATAGTAATGGTATACATGTAAACAAGTTTTCTTGCAGCAGTGTTATTTGCGGATTTGTATCATAAATTTGTATGCACATTCTTCACATTTTACTCCAAAATGTAATAACAAGCAAAAATATCAGTAGAGGAAGAAATTTTATTGACATTCAGGATTTACATATTGTGAAATTAAAGCCATTCTCAGTACACAGCCACAGGTTTGCTGCTCACCAAGTACATTTTTATTAATTTTACTCTGTTACTAGAGTCCACATTCTCCACTCTTCTTTTGAAGATGGTCTGGCTTTGTAGACAGATGACCCATTGAATGGAATGGGGTAGGGATGCAGGTCAATGGGTCCTCCATCCACAAAATGCTGAAACATCAGCAAATAAAATTTAAAAAATGAAGAGCTTGATCTGACTTGTGTCTGTTTATATGAGAACTTTTTTGCCGCTTCACATTGCATATGTGTTTGAATGCCTGCGAGTCTTATCTAGATTTAAACTTGAGCTTTATGCATAGTGACGATAAACTAGCCAGGGCACTCTACACACTGATACAATACAATACATCATGTATCCCCCCTCTGGGCAAATGCAATGGCAAGCTCAACACACAAAATACACAGATAAGTAAATAACAAATCATAAAAAGTATTATCAGCTTCACACAAATACACTCACAGTCACACATATGCAGTGATACACGTACACATTCCTGTACATACATAAGCCATTCATATACTTAAACACAAAACAACACTCAGACAGTCAATCAAACAAATACTACTTGCAATAATTTAACACGATGAAAGTAAAAACAGCACAAAAGCCACATCAGCCACAGTCGCGATATCAAATCAACCACTATCACAATCAGATCAACTGCTATCAAATATCATATCAAAACTATCACAATATCAAATCAGCCACTACCTCAATCAACCACTATCACAAAATCAACACAGTTCACTTCAGCAACAATTCACCACTCCCTCCCACCCACCCCCTTCTAAATCACCACCAGAAAATAACACCAACCCCACTTTGAGTAAGAGTAACACAAAACTACAAAAAGATACTGAATGGCTGAAAAACACACACACACATTATGTAAAAATGCCAAGCACACACACACACACAGCAGCCGACACTCCACGCTGATGACTGAACAGAATAACACACACCCGACACACTGCAGGTCACTCTGCACACTACATGGCTGAAACTGTGAAAGTGTAGAAAATATAATTTTTTTAAAGTTTTTTTTTCCCACTTACCCCACTACAAACACCTCGATGTCTGCGCTTGTTCTTCTCCTCCAGTATGCTGACATTCAAATCCTTGTGTATCGGTTTTCAAGCTTTGATCCATGCCATTGCGTCATCCTTTCTCGTTTTAGGGTTGGGAAAACGCAAAAGCTTGCCTTTGAAGGAGTCAGGATACCTTTCGTCCCCATTACAGTCACCCCATTGACAATGAAGAACCATTCTGAATACGCAGGACACACGAGAAACAGTAGCAAAATCCGTCGGTTCTCTGTGCCGCGTGCGTTGCTACGGTTGTAGCTTGTGGCCCCCCCCCCCCCCCCCCCCCCCCCCTTTCTATGCTGCCTGCGGCTAGGCGCGCACCGAATGTGACCTATTTCTGATTGGCTGAAAATCCTTTCTCCGGTGAGGTCTATTGTGTGGCTTCCATAGGGAGGATGAAATCGCATTTTTTGTTTCATTGTAGAAATTACAGTGCTGTACGAGATAAGTGTATAGTTTTTCAAAAGAATGTTGCCTTAAATCAGGACACATACGGAATGTTAAAACTGAATTATGACGATAATTCAGTGAAATCTCTTGCCCGATACATTGCAGAGGCATTAAAGATACGCGCAGAAGTCATTATCAGCTAGAACTTACGATGTTTAAATGAAAAATGAATGCTACAGGAAGTAGTGAAATATTTTGGATATCGTATCCACATATTTACTTCTACGAATAATATTAAACTGGATGGTCGAGATACTGGGCCTATTTTGCTTGTATTTCATACTTTCAGTTGATTGATGTTTATTTTATGTTGTTACTTTCATTTTCGATGTGATTATTTTGTGCTGTACCCCCCATGTCACTAAGGCTTGTATAGCTAATGACATTAAACATGTTCAGTGTTCAGTGTTCTCTCTCTCTCTCTCTCTCTCTCTCTCTCTTGGATAACATATACATGCATTGCAATGAGCGAAGTTTATCAGAATAAATAGAGAAGGAACAAAAAATATGATTGCGTAAATCTCTCTCTCTCTCTCTCTCTCTCTCTCTCTCTCTCTCTCTCTCTCTCTCTCTCACACACACACACACACACACACACACACACACACACACACACACACACACAAGTCTTCTCGTTCGTTTGGGTTTGGATCTGACGGAAGTCAATACCCGGGACTACCCTCTGGCCACTGACCGGTCGAGAGACACGAGCGACCGATCTCCAGCTTTGTACAGTCGTTGTTTGCATAGAAACACACACGCACGCCACGCAAAAAAACGGTTGGGTGTGTGTGGAGGA
>JAFLJL010001976.1:0-30524 GCA_018398815.1 Conus ventricosus
TGGCGCATGACCACTCCCGGATGGGAGACAAACTGAGAGGCGTTTTCGAGTCCAGTCGAAGAGATTTAAATAAATTCAGTCATTCATTCATATTATACAACAGAGAAGACGAGCTATACAGATTTTTCCACGCATCAAACAACAATTCAAATATTCTAGAGTTCCCGCACTCATTCAGAACAAGATAAGATAAGATAATGTTGCTTATAGCCCAGCCGACCGCAGAGGGCCACATCAGGGCTGTCACCACGTTAAATCAACTCACCAGTCATTTAAAAAAAATAAAATAAAATAAAAAAATAAAAAAAACCTTTCACACATCTCGTTAAATGACATCGTCTACAAACGAACCAGAAACTTTGTTAAGATAAGATAATGTTGCTTATAGCCCAGCGACCGCAGAGGGCCACATCAGGGCTGTCACCACGTTAAAATCAACTCACCAGTCATTTAAAAAAAAAAAAAAAAAAAAAAAAAAACCTTTCAACATCTCGTTTAAATGACATCGTCTACAAACGAACCAGAAACTTTGTTAGGATAATGTTGCTTATAGCCCAGCGACCGCAGAGGGCCACATCAGGGCTGTCACCACGTTAAAATCAACTCACCAGTCATTTAAAAAAAAAAAAAAAAAAAAAAAAAAAAAAAAAAAAAAAAAAAACTTTCAACATCTCGTTAAATGACATCGTCTACAAACGAACCAGAAACTTTGTTAAAAATCCTTCTTCCGTAAAATCTCAAATCAGATGAAAATGTTAATTTCTCTCAAAAACCCAAGGATCACGTCAGGCGGGACATCCCTGAACAGGATCTTCATGGACTCCGCTGTAAATGTTTGTGTCTCACATCGTGCAAGTCCCAACACTCTAAAAGAACATGTTTCATTGTGAGTGGTGCATGACATGGAATGCACCACGGAGCTTCTTCACTCTTTAAAAGGTAAGAATGGGTAAAATACGAATGGCCGGTGTGCAGCCGGCACAGAACCGTTTCCTCTTTACGACCCACCGACGTAGATGGGAGGAAGTCTTTAAGGTTTGGACGGATCTGAAAGAGTTTGTTATTCGTCTGTGTGTTCCAATCCTCCTGCCAGAGGTCTCTCACATATCGTTAATTTTGGGTTTCACATCTGAGCAGGGGATATAAGTGTTGGACAGTTTCTCTCTTGTGGCGTTCTTGGCTAAACGATCAACCATTTCGTTCCCGCCGATGCCAACATGGCCAGGAACCCAAGCAAGGTAATGTTGTAACCGTCCGCCTTCAACTTGCTAAAAAGTTCAAAAAAAAGTAAAAGTTCTGGATGCTGAAGGTTGCGGCCAGCTATGGCCTCCAAGCTGACAGCGAATCCGACAGAACCAGAAAGTCCCTCCCCGAAGAATGGGAGATTATCTTCAAAGCCAGTACTAGAGCAGTAAGTTCAGCAGAATAGACAGAAGCATCTGAATGTATATGTTCCAACAATATCTGAGAAGGAGCCCCAGGGCAGTAGGCTGCACAGGCCACTCCATCCTCAGACTTGGAACCGTCAGTGAAAACTTTTTGATAGGATGGGAATTTGGAACAGAGCTCGGCATACAAAGCCTTGTACGCCAGAGAGCTGGTAGACTCCTTACGGAAAGCTGCGAGATCAAAACGAATCTCTGGTGTGAAAAAGGTCCATGGAGGTTGATCCGGAAACTTGGAAAAATCGGAAACTACTCCCAGGTCTATACCTGCTTCCGCACGTGAGGCTGCATATGAAGCCCAAACGGCGGAATACATTTCGGGTTTGTTTCAAACTTACTTTGGAACGGAGGGTCAAAAACCAGTTTTGGCTTTTTTTCCTGCGGTTCTGAGAAACTTTTCCGGATGTAATAATTAAAAGGGCCCATTTTCCCACCCTGCGATTGGACAGAAAAAGGTTTTTCCCCCTGCCTCGGGTTTACGGGGCTTTTACACGGGGGTGGGGGGGAAACGCTCCAAGACAGAGACAAAGGCCCTTGATGGTGGTAGGGCCCAAAGGTTTGGGGGTAAGATGATTTGGCGGACCGTACACAGAAAAACCCCGGAAAGTCCGTTTAGAAGGACCAGGGCTCTTTTGAGGTCCCAACAAAGTTTTCTTACCCGCGCCCCGTCGGTGTGTGCTAGGGGACCCCCAAAATTAACGTGCCTTTGGAAACCCTTTTTGGTTTTTAAATTTTGGGGGAGAAATTTTTAATTTTTTTGGTTCAAAAATAAACTCCCAGAAATTTGGCCTCTTTAACGGGCTGGAAGGGGAGTTTTCCCCAAAGTAAAGGTTCAGGATCGGGAAAAAAAACTGAGGAATTTTAGGGAAAGTAAATTTCACGGGGGTTTTTTGTAGCAAAAAAAGGTTTGGAAACCTTTTTCACCCGGGCCCACTGATGGATTTTATTACGCAAAGCTGGAGCCGGGCCTGGACACTCGGGTAAGGTTCAGTTGCTTTAGAAGAAAAATCCCCCAAAAACCAATGGAGTTTTAAACCCCCTGTGAACTGTTTTCACAATTTTGTTGATTTTAATCTAAAGGGGGCCAGGGGGACTTTTTTGCCCCCCGGGGGGAACCCCCAAACCCCCTGCTCTGGACATCAAAAGAGAGGGGTCCAACCCGGGCCCTGAAATTTGTCGTTCTGCCAAAAAATTTTGAATAAAAAGAGGAAGATGCCCTCTAAAACCAGTTCGTGGAAAATTCTTTGAAGTATCCCCGATTTCCCAGGTGGTATCGTAGGCCTTCTCCAAGTCAAAAAAAATTTGCCACGGGCATGCTGTTTTTTAAAAAAGGGGGTTTAAAAGTGTGTTTCCGACGAATAAAATGGTCATCGTACTACGAGGTTTGGGGGAAACCAACTGTTCTTTGCCAAAAGGCCCATCGGTTTGGGGGGATTTTCCCACATGAGCCTAGTTTGACCATTTTCTCCATCATTTTAAACAGCACAGCGGGTAAAAGCAAATTGGGCGGTAGTCGGGATGGATTAGAAAGTTTTTTTCCCAGGTTTGGGGGGGGGAAAAATGAGGGCTGTCCCCCCAAGAGGGGGGGAAAAGGGAACCTTAGCCCACACGTGGTTGTTTACCTGTAAACGGATGTTCGACCTTCTTCCCGGAAGATTTTTTTTCAATAGTTGTTTTGTATGTATCTATACCTGGAGAGGAATCGCGGAAAGAGAGGTAGGCGATTTCAGCTCGTTTAATGTAAAAGGAAGATTGTAGTCTTCCATGTTGTCGGTTAAACAGGGCCGGGGCGTTTTTTCTTTTGGGGCTTTGTTTTTGAAAAAAGTGACTGATTTATTAAAAAAGGGGGGAAATTTTTTTCAATGGTTGAAGAAAGCAGTTTAGCAACTGTTTTCTTTTTGTTATTAAAGAATCCAAAAAACTTGAGAGGGTTTTCCAGGGGGGGACGGGTTTTGGTTTTTTCCCCCTTTGATTTTTTTTAATGATTTCCACATTTTTTTCTTAGAATTTTTTGGGATGTCAGCCTGGACGGGAAGTTTCCTGGCCCGACTTTTACAAATTTTTAAAAAGTGGTCTCGAGGGGGCCCAAGGGATTTTTTGAGGGGGCTCGAGCTTTGGGGAAACCCGAAGGTCTTTGGTTTTCCTGACGCGGGGGGCCCTTTTTTCAAATTTTGGAAATTTGTTGGCATTAAAAATCAAAAACCGGGGGTTTTTGGGGGGCATTTGATGTTTATTGGAAGAAAATGGAATCCCAGGTCTTAGCACATTTAATCATAGGTTTTTCATTTGATTCAGGGGGTTTGGCCCTCTAAAAAAAATTTTCGTTTCCTGGAACCCTTAAAAACATGGCTGCAAATAGATCCCATTTTGTTTTCTTTTAATTTAAATGTTTCGAGAGACAGAGACGTTTTTCGTTATTACAGGTTGTAAAAGGCAGGGAAAGGGTCACTGTGAGATCGTCAGGGACAAAACCATTTTAGTCCAGGACCGGAGGGATCCCCAACCGAAAAATCAAAACACAAAAGAAAAACCTGTGGAGAATGGGGGTTTAATTTTGCAGATCCGTTTTTCAGCCCAACAAAAAACCCAAAACCCCAAAAGGGCCCTTTCCCTAAAATCAGCAGCCCTTTGGGGGATGCAAACCCGGTTTATCCCCCAAAGAGGGTTTGTAAACCGTTAAAGTCCCCCCAACAGAAAAAAAGGGGTCGGGGATTTCCCCTCTATCAGCTGAAAAGGGTTTTCCTGACGGAAAAACCGGGACAGAAGGGAGGGATAAGAGAACAGATTGTCCATTTCTTGTGGGAGTGACTCTCGAAAGCTACAGCCTGAAGGGAGGTAGACAAAAGGAAAAGGGAAAAATTTTCAAAAAAAGGTTTTGTGTAGGAAAAGGGGCAAACCGCCCGACAGCCCCAACGTGGATGGTTGGGGAGGTTTTGAAAGGGAAAATTAAAGCAGAAAGGGTAAAGGGCTTCTGGCTTTTGAAGTTTTTAGTTTCTTTAAAAAGCCACGGCGAAGGTTTTTGAGACTGCACAGGAAACTGCGCTCCTCGAAAATTGGAAATTTTGACCCCGGTTTTTCCAATGGAATTTTTTGTATTATCCATGGTGGAAAAAGGGCGAAAAGGAGAGAGATTTGGCATCTCCTCCTCAACATCTGTGCTAAAGCTGTAAATTTTTTTGCTTAATTTCATGGGACTATCTGAGACCCGCTGGCGGGGTTGCCCAAAAGGTGAAGGAGGGGCTGGGTTTGGGAGGGCGGTGGAGGTTTCTTCCCCAAATCCCTTTCCCACACTAGGTTGAAAATCCCCTTTCCCCCCGGGGCCCCGGGGCAGAGGAGTTCGGGTAGGGGTGTGGTTTTTTTTAAATTTCCCAGCAGCAGATGTTGTAGACTGCTGGCCCGTCTGAGGGGTGGCGGATTTTTTGCCCCACCAGGGGGAGTCACTTTGGTTTGAAGGTGGTGGACTTTTAAAACCCAGAAAATTTAAAGTCTTACTTGCAATTTTTTCTTCGGAAAAATGAAAATTTTTCAGTCTGGCAGCAGACCCGACCCAAATAGGAACTATGGGAGCTTTTTGACAGCCGAAACAAAAGGAAAAAGCTGTCGGGTTGGGCTGCCAAACCCGTTTCCGGGCCCTTTAAAAAATGGATCTTCTTTTTCCTTTTTTTAAATCGTTGTATGCGATTCCCTTTAATCCAAAGGGGGGCAGTTTGGGAAGGGAGGGGGGTCGCCCCGCAGTTAGGACAATGTGCCGGGATCATGACACGGCCAAACTTTTGGGTTTCCTTGCAAACAAATACCCAAAACCCCCCCGCCCAGAACAGCGGGCCTGAATGGCCCCCCCCCCCCCCCCCCCCCCAAAAATCTGGCACCCGAAGCACCTCCCAAAGGGGGGGCGGGGAATAGGCTGAACATGAACATTTAGGTAACCAAAACCTTGTGAAAGGAGGGAAACCAGGGTTGCAGAAGGTCAGAAAGGGGGGGTGTTTGGGGGCCACTTCTCTTTAACCCTTCTTTAAAGTCACCCGCACCTTTCCGTCCACCCTGGGACGCCAAACTCCCTTTTTTTTTCCGCCCCTGAAAAAAACCCGCCAGATTTTCTGATTAATTTTAAAACCTTTGGTGAAATTTAATTGCTTATGGGGAGTCCCCCGATTCCCTATCCACAAGGTTTTTTGGGCCCTTTTGCAGTGTTCAGATGTTTGTGTGGCTTGCATTGAATAAGAAAAAAAAACCATTCCCCAACCCCTTTTAAGGGCCCAGGGTCACCTGTATACCCTTTAAAGCCCTTTTGGGGAGCAAATGGGCTAAAGGGTGAAAGGGGTCTTTCTTGCTCCCTTCTTCCATTAAAGAGCCGGGAAACCCAGAAACCTTTTTCTTCTGTCGTTTCTCCAAAAACCGAATCGCTGTCAGAATCGAAATCCCTGAAAAAGGGGAAAGCGGGTTCCCCTTTTTTGGGGGGGATGTGTTTTGAAAAAACCCGTGTATTTTAGTATTAAATTTTTTCCCTCCCTTACCCCCCCCCTTGGAGTCCAAAATAAGGGGCCAGGGCCCCAAAAACCAATGGCTTTACCCCCTTTCCCGGGTTCGGGAGAGCATACGGGCAAGCCGAAAACAAACCCAACCCCATCCCCCCCGATCTTTCTAAAATCCCGGGGGAACAGAAAAGCGGGGCACGCAGGGGTTTACTTGGCCAGCTGGGGGAAAAAAACCCTCTTGCCCCAACCCAAAAAGGGGAGCCCATTTGTACCCCCCGGGCCAAAGTGTACTCCCGGGTTTGGGGGAGGTCCCAGCCAAAGTGATGTGTTTTAAAAGCGTGGCCCCCCTCAAACACCGGATTCATTCCCCTCCGGGCACGGTCGCACCGCACGGGAAACGCCGGGGGTTTTTTAAGGGGGACCAAAAGAGAGAAAAGGAGTGTGGGGAAAAAAAGACTTTAAAAGGGGGGGACGAAGATAGAAAAAAGGGGCCCAAAAAAAAGGGGGCAGAAAAAAAAAGAAAAAGGGGGAAAAAGGGGGGTTACTCTTAGTCGGTTCCTTCCCCCTTTGCCCCATCTGACATGGGAAAACCCAAAACCCGGGGCATCAAACTTCCCTTTTCCCCGTTTCGCCTTTGGCCCCAAAAAGCATCCTGCCCCCTCTCGGCCTAAAAAGGCCCTTTGTGAAAAAACAGCCTATCTCCAAGTTTTGTGGGCCCCCCCCCAGCAAAGCCTAAGGGTTTACTGGAACCCCGCAAACCTCCCACCACGAAAAAGGTCGCAAACCCCCCGGGGGGAAACCCTTTTTTAAAAATCCTTCTTCCGTAAATCTCAAATCAGATGAAAAATGTTAATTTCTCTCAAAAACCCAAGGATCACGTCAGGCGGGACATCCCTGAACAGGATCTTCATGGACTCCGCTGTAAAATGTTTGTGTCTCACATCGTGCAAGTCCCAACACTCTAAAAGAACATGTTTCATTGTGAGTGGTGCATGACATGGAATGCACCACGGAGCTTCGTCACTCTTTAAAAGGTAAGAATGGGTAAAATACGAATGGCCGGTGTGCAGCCGGCACAGAACCGTTTCCTCTTTACGACCACCCGACGTAGATGGGAGGAAGTCTTTAAGGTTTGGACGGATCTGAAAGAGTTTGTTATTCGTCTGTGTGTTCCAATCCTCCTGCCAGAGGTCTCTCACATAATCGTTAATTTTGGGTTTCACATCTGAGCAGGGGATAAAAGTGTTGGACAGTTTCTCTCTTGTGGCGTTCTTGGCTAAACGATCAACCATTTCGTTCCCGCCGATGCCAACATGGCCAGGAACCCAAGCAAGAGTAATGTTGTAACCGTCCGCCTTCAACTTGCTAAAAAGTTCAAAAAAAAGTAAAAGTTCTGGATGCTGAAGGTTGCGGCCAGCTATGGCCTCCAAAGCTGACAGCGAATCCGACAGAACCAGAAAGTCCCTCCTCGAAGAATGGGAGATTATCTTCAAAGCCAGTACTAGAGCAGTAAGTTCAGCAGAATAGACAGAAGCATCTGAATGTATATGTTCCAACAATATCTGAGAAGGAGCCCCAGGGCAGTAGGCTGCACAGGCCACTCCATCCTCAGACTTGGAACCGTCAGTGAAAACTTTTTGATAGGATGGGAATTTGGAACAGAGCTCGGCATACAAAGCCTTGTACGCCAGAGAGCTGGTAGACTCCTTACGGAAAGCTGCGAGATCAAAACGAATCTCTGGTGTGAAAAAGGTCCATGGAGGTTGATCCGGAAACTTGGAAAAATCGGAAACTACTCCCAGGTCTATACCTGCATTCCGCACGTGAGGCTGCATACGAAGCCCAAACGGCGGAATACATTTCGGGTTTGTTTCAAACTTACTTTGGAACGGAGGGCCAAAAACACAGTCATAGGCAGGATTCTGCGGTTCTGAGAACAGTCGGATGTAATAATTCAAAGACAGTTTCAGCCTACGGTTGGACAGTGAAGGTTCACCTGCCTCTGCGTACAGGCTGTACACAGGGGTGGTGCGGAACGCTCCAAGACAGAGACGAAGCCCTTGATGGTGGATAGGGTCCAAGAGTTTGAAACTTTGTTAAAAATCCTTCTTCCGTAAAATCTCAAATCAGATGAAAAATGTTAATTTCTCTCAAAAACCCAAGGATCACGTCAGGCGGGACATCCCTGAACAGGATCTTCATGGACTCCGCTGTAAAATGTTTGTGTCTCACATCGTGCAAGTCCCAACACTCTAAAAGAACATGTTTCATTGTGAGTGGTGCATGACATGGAATGTACCACGGAGCTTCTTCACTCTTTAAAAGGTAAGAATGGGTAAAATACGAATGGCCGGTGTGCAGCCGGCACAGAACCGTTTCCTCTTTACGACCACCCGACGTAGATGGGAGGAAGTCTTTAAGGTTTGGACGGATCTGAAAGTTTGTTATTCGTCTGTGTGTTCCAATCCTCCTGCCAGAGGTCTCTCACATAATCGTTAATTTTGGGTTTCACATCTGAGCAGGGGATATAAGTGTTGGACAGTTTCTCTCTTGTGGCGTTCTTGGCTAAACGATCAACCATTTCGTTCCCGCCGATGCCAACATGGCCAGGAACCCAAGCAAGAGTAATGTTGTAACCGTCCGCCTTCAACTTGCTAAAAAGTTCAAAAAAAAGTAAAAGTTCTGGATGCTGAAGGTTGCGGCCAGCTATGGCCTCCAAAGCTGACAGCGAATCCGACAGAACCAGAAAGTCCCTCCTCGAAGAATGGGAGATTATCTTCAAAGCCAGTACTAGAGCAGTAAGTTCAGCAGAATAGACAGAAGCATCTGAATGTATATGTTCCAACAATATCTGAGAAGGAGCCCCAGGGCAGTAGGCTGCACAGGCCACTCCATCCTCAGACTTGGAACCGTCAGTGAAAACGTTTTGATAGGATGGGAATTTGGAACAGAGCTCGGCATACAAAGCCTTGTACGCCAGAGAGCTGGTAGACTCCTTACGGAAAGCTGCGAGATCAAAACGAATCTCTGGTGTGAAAAAGGTCCATGGAGGTTGATCCGGAAACTTGGAAAAATCGGAAACTACTCCCAGGTCTATACCTGCATTCCGCACGTGAGGCTGCATACGAAGCCCAAACGGCGGAATACATTTCGGGTTTGTTTCAAACTTACTTTGGAACGGAGGGTCAAAAACACAGTCATAGGCAGGATTCTGCGGTTCTGAGAACAGTCGGATGTAATAATTCAAAGACAGTTTCAGCCTGCGGTTGGACAGTGAAGGTTCACCTGCCTCTGCGTACAGGCTGTACACAGGGGTGGTGCGGAACGCTCCAAGACAGAGACGAAGCCCTTGATGGTGGATAGGGTCCAAGAGTTTGAGGTAAGATGATCTTGCGGAGCCGTACACGGCACAACCGTAGTCCAGTTTGGAACGGACCAGGGCTCTGTAGAGGTGCAACAAAGTTTTCTTATCGAGAATACGGATCATTTAGAATACGCCAGACAGCAAAGACCAGATACTAAGTGGACTGTACATGCCATTGTGGCGACTAGTTTCTATGTCAATCCTCTGGCCGATTTCCCCATAGGCTGCTGTGACGGTCCCATCCCAGATTCTATCAAGCGAAACAAACACATCTTGACACTCCTCAAAGACAGACGTGGCTCAGCTTATACTGACAACCTATGTTTTTTTCGATGTCTAGCACATCATCAAGGATGGTCCCACTCAAACTCGCTCGAAAATCAAACTGAAGCACTAGCGTCGCGTTGGCCAGGTGCCTTAGAACCTGATTTCTCTGGCATCTCATTGAATGAGCTGAATGGCATTGAAGATCTGTTTGACGTCACTGTTGATGTCTTTCAGTTGGATCAGAACGAAATTTTGGTCCCTCTTCGGAGAGGGCAAGACAAAAAGACATCGACTCTTCGAGTTCTGTTAATTCAAAACCACTACTGCTACATTACTGACATTAACAAAGCAGTTAAAGCACTTGCTTGTCCAAAATGCGGTAAACTCTGGAAAAAGGACTGGCGTCTCAAAAGGCACGAAACACGGTGTCAGGGCAGAAATAGCAAAGAAATATTTCCTGGGGGTGTTTACTGTGTATCACAGACCCCTCTCGAAATACTCGCGAGCAATGGGGTTCCGGTGGATACGAACTTTGTGTATCCATTCAGAGCAACATACGACTTTGAGGCTTTCCTGGATAAGACAAATGTCCAAAAGGTGCCAACAAAACAAACAAAATACCTATCCAAACACGTGCCAATGTCCGTGAGCGTGTGCTCCAATGTCCCCCTGTATGACAAACCCATGTGTTTTGTATCTGAAGGAGACTCGCAAGACTTGGTAGACCTGATGATGGGGTATTTAAACAAGATTTCTGATCAAGCGTTTCGGCTCCTCCAGGTAGAGTTTCATCGTGCGTACAGTCACATTGATAATCGGATCAGGCTGCTTCAAGACGACTTTGACGCTGACGACGACGATGGCAATGACATGACACCTCTTTAACTCAAAGGTCTCCTAGACAGGTACCTACAGGAACTACCAGTTGTAGGTTTCAATAGCGCGAAATATGACATTAACTTGATCAAGCCTTACTTCTTTCAGCACATCCTGAACGACGATGGGGAAAACTATAACGGGCGGGGTGGGCAGTGTGAGGGTGATGATGATGATGATGATGATGATGATGATGGTATTCAGGACAAAATCAAGCAGGGACCGATTAGGTTCATGGTCAAGGACGGCAACACATACAAGTGCGTGAGTACCACTAAACTGAAGTTCTTAGACATCAAATACTATCTGGCACCAGGATTTTCATACTCCAAATATTTAGAGGCTTTTGACGTGCAACAGTGTAAGGGCTTTTTCCCGTACGAATTTATCACAGGCCTGGACATATTGAACATGACCAACCTCCCTCCAAAAGAAGCCTTTTACAGCTCTTTAACCCTCTTGCATTCGTTTCGCCGTATCCGGCCGCTGTGTTTGTCTCCCCTGCTGTTCGTTCCGGCCGCAACCGGCCGTACGTGCCGCGTTACTTTCCCTCACACACTGCGACCTTGTTTTAAGTCAGGGCTGGCCAAAAATAAACGTGCATCCCTGAGGGTCCAATGAAATCTTAGCAGTAGTATGGGGTGTGGGAAGCAATTCAATCACAAAGACTAGGGTCGTGAACTGACCGCATTCCATTGCTGCAGACGGCATCGCCTTGTTTCTGAAAATGGCGTCTGCTAGCGCTTCTACTGACGGCGATTTTTTGGATTATACGAAAGAGGAGTTGGATGA
Organism: Conus ventricosus; assembly: GCA_018398815.1. Lineage (NCBI taxonomy): Eukaryota > Metazoa > Mollusca > Gastropoda > Neogastropoda > Conidae > Conus > Conus ventricosus. The sequence continues at coordinate 11,220 of JAFLJL010001976.1, forward strand.
TATATTACAAGAAGTAGAAAGATATGAAAGAGAGGAGTTAAATGAAAGTGATGTGGATGTTTGAGAGGAAGAAGAGGGAGAAGAAGGCGAAGAAAGTGATGAAGATGATGATGCGCCTTTGTTTGCGTTTGTGACCACGTGGCGACCGGCGACTTCCGCACCTGTGGTTCAGCCTTTTGAGGAAGAGACTGGGCCAAATCATGATTTGCCAGACACAGATACACCTCTGGGTTATTTTTTCTCTTTCTGCTGCAGTTGTTTTTTTACTACAGCTGCTGACCAGACGAACCTGTACGCCAGGCAGCAGATGGCAAAGCGGGACAACCTGACCTACTTTGGCAGGATACGACACCTGCGGAGATGCGCGCATACGTAACTGTGCTCGTCATGATGGGGATCAAACGTCAGCCAAGACTCTGATCTGGTGCTACTGGTCAACTTATCTTCGGTTTAGCGAGCCACGGATCAGTGGGGTGATGTCGAAAACACGGTTTCTGCCATGCAGCAAACATGGTAGAAACCATGGATCAAGAGTAGTGTTTACCATATTGGTGACATGTGACAGTGGTGACACCCTCCTGCCGTGTGTGACCAGACACCACATTAGAGTGTAAAGAATGGATTTTACTTCTTTCTGTGACTGTGTATATTCCGGTGTTAAAAGTTGTTAAGTAGTGATGAAAAAAACCCCGTAAAGTTACCTGGCCCCATGTTTGAGTATGTGACAATCATGTGACACTTAGTGACACCCCAAACTGGATTTACTGAACCAGGACTGCTGTTTACAAGTTGAGGTAGGACACCCTTTGATGATTTATACTAACAAATGCATGCCGACAATGTTATTGTCTGTCTGGTGTATCATAGTAACATTGTCAACGTTTGATGTCCCATTGTTTTGTGACAAACAGGGTGACAATGACACCCACATGCATCCCAAACATGTGACATCTCTGCATTATGAAATATGATGTATTAGAATTTTGTATACTAAATTTGACAGCGCTGCAGTGGAAACTTTGTCCACTACAGCCTTTCAAAGGCAGTAGGTGAGTTTTAGCTTAAATTTCTCAAAACAATACGAATACTAGGAGCAGTTCTAGGCTGGAAAATGCGAATGCAAGAGGGTTAAAAGGGACCTCCATCAGTGATGAAGACTACGCGTTCTGTCAAAGCGTGTGGACAAAAACAAGATGTCCACCATGAAAGACTTTTAGTTTGGTACAATAACTTGGATGTGGTGCCCTTTCTCGAAGCTCTGAACAAACAATCACGGTTTTACAGTGGATTGGGGCTCGATATGCTCAAAGATGGGATTGGTGTTCCGGGTTTGACTCTGCGTTATCTCTTTAACACTCTACCCTCAAACACTTACTTTTCTTTGACTAACGACAGTCACAAGGACTTTCATCGTCTCCTGCGGCAGGAGATGGTGGGAGGTCCGTCAATCATATTCCATCGCTACCACGAAAAAGATGTCACTTTCATCAGGGGAGACAAAAAGGTGGGTACTTTGGAAGGATATGACGCTAACGCCCTTTACCTGTGGGCAATGATGCAACAGATGCCTACTGAGCACCCTGTATATCGCCAGAAGGACAACGGCTTCAAGGCTGAGTTTGTAGATATGTTTGGCAGACAGGCGAGAGAGTGGCTCGAATGGGTGAGTCACACAAAGGGGGTGCACATACAACATAAATTTAACGGTAAGGAACACAGTGTCGGTAAGCGTCACATCAGGGTGGATGGGTGGCAAGGAGAGTCAAGAACGGCCTATCAGTTTCATGGCTGTCTGTTTCACGGTCACAGCTGCTATCTCACACAGGGAAAGACCGTAAATCCTTCAACAAAAAACAATGGTACAGCTCAGAACCGAGACTAAGGGCATCACAGATTACCTCCGTAATGAGGCGCGTGTCAACGTCATAGAAATGTGGGAATGCGAGTGGAACAAAAGCAAAATGGAAAACAAAGACATCCAAGCCTTTCTGCGCGATCGATGTCCTCCGTACCGTAGTCCTTTCCCCCCAAAGACTACAATCACTACCGACAGCATCATCGAGGCTGTCCAAAATGAAAAACTGTTTGGGCTCGTTCAGTGCGACATTGGGGCCCCCTGAACATCTTCGTCAAACTTTGCAGAAATGCAGCCCATTTTCAAAAATGCCATGGTGGGCAGAGACGACCTAGGTGAACTCATGACCGGGTACGCTAAGGATCACAATATGCTTTCGGAGCCAAAAAGGACTCTAGTGGGAAGTTTCTTCGGAAAAGCTATCCTCCTAAATCACTCCTCTCCTTCGCTGGTACCTGTCACACGGGCTCAAAGTGACAGACGTTCAACAAGTGGTTGAATTTCGGCCGAAGGCTTGTTTCACAAATTTCGGCAACACCGTCTCTAAGGCCCGAAGAGAGGGAGACTCGGATCCCAGAAAAAACGATTTCTGTCTGATACTTTCAAGCTGCTGGGCAATAGTTCGTACGGAAAAACAATCACTAACATAGCCAAACATAGGGACATCACATTCATGGAACCAGAAAAGAGCACAGGAGCTGGTCAATAAGCCCTGTTCAAAAACTGACCCCACTAGAGGGGACCAATGACACATTCATTGAGGTAGAAATGGCCAAATCCAAGCTCCACTGGAACCTTCCTAATCAGATCGGGTTCTTTGTGTACCAGTACGCAAAATCAGGATGCTTCAGTTCTATTACGACTTTATAGACAAGTTTGTGGATAGAATGATTTTCAATTGTGCGAAATGGACACGGACTCTCTATACATGGCGCTCAGCGGTGAGAGTCTAGAAGCGGTGGTCCGCGAACAAAAGAAAAAGGCATTCTTTGAAGAGTACCCGATCTGGTTTCCAGCTCAGGCCCGTGATAAACACCATGCAGACTTTGTCCGCTGTAAAGCGGAAGGAGAGACCTGGCTACCACGTCACTCTTGTTGCCTAGACCGTCAGAATTTGACAAACGCACACCTGGACTGTTTAAACTAGAGTACAACGTGGTGCCTGTTGGACATCACGGCATACCCTTAAGGTAGCGTGATGACTGAGGACGCAAACACTGACATAAACCTGGTTGTATCAGTGAACATTTGTTTCTTTGCTTGTTTTTCACGCGCTCTCACTCTTTCCCAAATCATTAACCACCCCCCTTTTCTCATTCCTCCCTCTTCCCCATGCAAAACTAACAATAGATGAAAAGGTCGGGAGGCAATCAGTATATCCCATTGCTCTGACGCCGGCACTTGACATTCAACGAGCGGGGAAAAAAGGGAGGGGGTGGGGGTATTATTATCTTTACGGCACAGTTGTCGGCGCAGGCAACTCACCGAACATCCCCATTCAAAAAGCAACTCCCGGTTGTTGTTTTTTTTTTGTTTTGTTTTTTTTCCCCCACCACTTTTAAAAAAATAGTCGAGGTAGCGACAGCTTGTATGTTTCAGCGTTTCATCGTCTGACGACAACCACTGTCTACGGACCATCTACTTACAGTAAGCATATAATCCATACATATTATCTACTTGTTTAAACCTCTCATAGCAAAAATAATGTAAAAGTTAAATAAAATACAAGCATTTTTCTTATTGTTACACTGCTTAAGATAAGATAAGATAATGTTGCTTATAGCCCAGCCGACCGCAGAGGGCCACATCAGGGCTGTCACCACGTTAAAATCAACTCACCAGTCATTTAAAAAAAATAAAATAAATAAAATAAAATAAATTTAAAAAAAAACTTTCACACATCTCAAATGACATCGTCTACAAACGAACCAGAAACTTTGTTAAAAATCCTTCTTCCGTAAAATCTCAAATCAGATGAAAAATGTTAATTTCTCTCAAAAACCCAAGGATCACGTCAGGCGGGACATCCCTGAACAGGATCTTCATGGACTCCGCTGTAAAATGTTTGTGTCTCACATCGTGCAAGTCCCAACACTCTAAAAGAACATGTTTCATTGTGAGTGGTGCATGACATGGAATGCACCACGGAGCTTCTTCACTCTTTAAAAGGTAAGAATGGGTAAAATACGAATGGCCGGTGTGCAGCCGGCACAGAACCGTTTCCTCTTTACGACCACCCGACGTAGATGGAAGGAAGTCTTTAAGGTTTGGACGGATCTGAAAGAGTTTGTTATTCGTCTGTGTGTTCCAATCCTCCTGCCAGAGGTCTCTCACATAATCGTTAATTTTGGGTTTCACATCTGAGCAGGGGATATAAGTGTTGGACAGTTTCTCTCTTGTGGCGTTCTTGGCTAAACGATCAACCATTTCGTTCCCGCCGATGCCAACATGGCCAGGAACCCAAGCAAGAGTAATGTTGTAACCGTCCGCCTTCAACTTGCTAAAAAGTTCAAAAAAAAGTAAAAGTTCTGGATGCTGAAGGTTGCGGCCAGCTATGGCCTCCAAAGCTGACAGCGAATCCGACAGAACCAGAAAGTCCCTCCTCGAAGAATGGGAGATTATCTTCAAAGCCAGTACTAGAGCAGTAAGTTCAGCAGAATAGACAGAAGCATCTGAATGTATATGTTCCAACAATATCTGAGAAGGAGCCCCAGGGCAGTAGGCTGCACAGGCCACTCCATCCTCAGACTTGGAACCGTCAGTGAAAACTTTTTGATAGGATGGGAATTTGGAACAGAGCTCGGCATACAAAGCCTTGTACGCCAGAGAGCTGGTAGACTCCTTACGGAAAGCTGCGAGATCGAAACGAATCTCTGGTGTGAAAAAGGTCCATGGAGGTTGATCCGGAAACTTGGAAAAATCGGAAACTACTCCCAGGTCTATACCTGCATTCCGCACGTGAGGCTGCATACGAAGCCCAAACGGCGGAATACATTTCGGGTTATTTTCAAACTTACTTTGGAACGGAGGGTCAAAAACACAGTCATAGGCAGGATTCTGTGGTTCTGAGAATAGTCGGATGTAATAATTCAAGACAGTTTCAGCCTGCGATTGGACAGTGAAGGTTCACCTGCCTCTGCGTACAGGCTGTACACAGGGGTGGTGCGGAACGCTCCAAGACAGAGACGAAGCCCTTGATGGTGGATAGGGTCCAAGAGTTTGAGGTAAGATGATCGTGCGGAGCCGTACACAGCACAACCGTAGTCCAGTTTAGAACGGACCAGGGCTCTGTAGAGGTGCAACAAAGTTTTCTTATCAGCGCCCCAGTCGGTGTGTGCTACGACCCGCAGAATATTCAGTGCCTTTTGGCAAGCAGTTTTGAGGTTTTTAATATGGCTGAGAAAGTTAAGTTTTTGGTCAAATATGACTCCTAGAAATTTGGCCTCTTTAACAGCTGGAATGGGAGATTTCCCTACTTGAAGTTCCGGATCTGGAAAAAACTGACGGAAATTATGGAAGTGAATACACTGGGTTTTTGTAGCAGAAAAGGTGAAACCGTTTTCATCCGCCCACCGATGGATTTTATCTACGCAAAGCTGGAGCCTGCGCTGGACACTCGGGTACAGGCTTCCAGTTGCGTAGACAGCAAAATCATCCACAAACAATGAGCAGTCTGAACCCTGCTGAACTGATTTCACAATGTTGTTGATCTTAATACTAAAGAGGGCAGGAGATAGTATGCTCCCCTGTGGAACACCCAACTCCTGCTCGTGGACATCAGAGAGAGTGGTGCCAACCCGGACCTGAAACTGTCGTTCTGCCAAAAAATTTTGAATAAAAAGCGGAAGATGACCTCGAAAACCCAGATCGTGGAGATCATGAAGTATCCCCGACTTCCAGGTGGTATCGTAGGCCTTCTCCAAGTCAAAGAAATTGCCACTGCATGCTGTCTGTTTAAAAAAGCGTTCCTAAGTGTAGATTCCAGACGAATCAAATGGTCAACTGTACTACGATGTTTGCGGAAACCACACTGTTCTTTCGCCAAAAGGCCATCGGTTTCGAGTTTCCACAGAGCCTAGCATTGACCATTTTTTCCATCAATTTACAGACACAGCTGGTCAAAGCTATGGGACGGTAGTTAGATGGATTAGAAAGATCTTTTCCAGGTTTGGGGATGGGAATAATGAGGGCTGTCCGCCAAGAGGGTGGAAAGCAACCTGTAGTCCACACGTGGTTGTATACCTGTAACAGGATGTTCAGACCTCTTTCGGAAGATGTTTCAATAGTTGATAATGTATGTCATCTATACCTGGAGAGGAATCGCTGCAAGAGAGTAAGGCAGATTTCAGCTCGTTAATGTAAAAGGAAGATTGTAGTCTTCCATGTTGTCGGATGAAAAGTTGCAGGAGATTTTTCTTTGAGGGCTTTGTGTTTGACAAAAGTGACTGATTTATTAGAAGAGGAGGAATTCTTTCAATGGTTGAAGCAAGCAGATTAGCAACTGCTTTCTTTTCTGTTATTAAAGAATCCGAAAACTTGAGATGGTTCACAGTGGGACAGGTGTTCTTCCCTTTGATTTCTTAATGATGTTCCACACTTTTTTCTTAGAAGTTTTTGATGTCAGCCTGGAGCAGAAGCTTCTCCAGGACCGACGTTTACTGATTTTAAAGGTGTGTCTTGATTTAGCACGGAGTTTCTGATGGGCTCGAGCGTTGGGACCCGAAGGTCGTTGGTATACCTGACGCTGAGCCCGTTTTCTAACTTTAGAAATTTGTTGGCATTCTGAATCGAACCAGGGTGTTTTTGGCATTTGAAGTTTATCGGAAGACACTGGAATACAGGCCTTAGCACATTTAATCATAATGTTAGTCAGTGATTCAGCTGGGTCAGGACTCTGAAAAAAATCAGTGTCCTGGAACTCCTTAGAAACAGTGGCTGCAAAGAGATCCCAGTTTGCTTTCTTATAATTTAATGCTGAGAGACAGAGACGTGTTCAGTTATTACAGGTTGTAGAAGGACAGGGAAATGGTCACTTCCGTGCAGATCGTCATGGACAGACCACTCATAGTCAGGACCAGCGAGGGTCACAAACCGACAAATCTAAACACGAAAGTGAACCTGTGGAAGAATGGAAGTAAGTTGCAGATCCGTCGTTCAGACAACACAAATCCAAATCCGAAAGGACATCCTCAATCAGCAGACCTCTGGATGACGAACCGGTACTACCCCAAAGAGGGTAAGATAAGATAAGATAATGTTGCTTATAGCCCAGCCGACCGCAGAGGGCCACATCAGGGCTGTCATCACGTTAAAATCAACTCACCAGTCAAAAAAAACAAAAAAAAAACCAAAAAAAAAAAAAAAAAAAAAAAAAACAAACAAAAAAAAAACAACTTTCACACATCTCGTTAAATGACATCGTCTACAAACGAACCAGAAACTTGTTAAAAATCCTTCTTCCGTAAAATCTCAAATCAGATGAAAAATGTTATTTCTCTCAAAAACCCAAGGATCACGTCAGGCGGGACATCCCTGAACAGGATCTTCATGGACTCTGCTGTAAAATGTTTGTGTCTCACATCGTGCAAGTCCCAACACTCTAAAAGAACATGTTTCATTGTGAGTGGTGCATGAATGGAATGCACCACGGAGCTTCTTCACTCTTTAAAAGGTAAGAATGGGTAAAATACGAATGGCCGGTGTGCAGTCGGCACAGAACCGTTTCCTCTTTACGACCACCCGACGTAGATGGGAGGAAGTCTTTAAGGTTTGGACGGATCTGAAAGAGTTTGTTATTCGTCTGTGTGTTCCAATCCTCCTGCCAGAGGTCTCTCACATAATCGTTAATTTTCGGTTTCACATCTGAGCAGGGGATATAAGTGTTGGACAGTTTCTCTCTTGTGGCGTTCTTGGCTAAACGATCAACCATTTCGTTCCCGCCGATGCCAACATGGCCAGGAACCCAAGCAAGAGTAATGTTGTAACCGTCCGCCTTCAACTTGCTAAAAAGTTCAAAAAAAAGTAAAAGTTCTGGATGCTGAAGGTTGCGGCCAGCTATGGCCTCCAAAGCTGACAGCGAATCCGACAGAACCAGAAAGTCTCTCTTTGAAGAATGTGAGATTATCTTCAAAGCCAGTACCAGAGCAGTAAGTTCAGCAGAATAGACAGAAGCATCTGAATGAATAAGTTCCAACAATATCTGAGAAGGAGCCCCAGGGCAGTAGGCTGCACAGGCCACTCCATCCTCAGACTTGGAACCGTCAGTGAAAACTTTTTGATAGGATGGGAATTTGGAACAGAGCTCGGCATACAAAGCCTTGTACGTCAGAGAGCTGGTAGACTCCTTACGGAAAGCTGCGAGATCGAAACGAATCTCTGGTGTGAAAAAGGTCCATGGAGGTTGATCCGGAAACTTGGAAAAATCGGAAACTACTCCCAGGTCTATACCTGCATTCCGCACGTGAGGCTGCATACGAAGCCCAAACGGCGGAATACATTTCGGGTTGTTTCAAACTTACTTTGGAACGGAGGGTCAAAAAACACAGTCATAGGCAGGATTCTGTGGTTCTGAGAACAGTCGGATATAATAATTCAAAGACAGTTTCAGCCTGCGATTGAACAGTGAAGGTTCACCTGCCTCTGCGTACAGGCTGTACACAGGGTGGTGCGGAACGCTCCAAGACAGAGACGAAGCCCTTGATGGTGGATAGGGTCCAAGAGTTTGAGGTAAGATGATCTTGCGGAGCCGTACACAGCACAACCGTAGTCCAGTTTAGAACGGACCAGGGCTCTGTAGAGGTGCAACAAAGTTTTCTTATCACGCCCCAGTCGGTGTGTGCTACGACCCGCAGAATATTCAGTGCCTTTTGGCAAGCAGTTTTGAGGTTTTTAATATGGCTGAGAAAGTTAAGTTTTGGTCAAAATGACTCCCAGAAATTTGGCCTCTTTAACAGCTGGAATGGGAGATTTCCCTACTTGAAGTTCCGGATCTGGAAAAAACTGACGGAAATTATGGAAGTGAATACACTGGGTTTTTGTAGCAGAAAGGTGAAACCGTTTTCATCCGCCCACCGATGGATTTTATCTACGCAAAGCTGGAGCCTGCGCTGGACACTCGGGTACAGGCTTCCAGTTGCGTAGACAGCAAAATCATCCACAAACAATGAGCAGTCTGAACCCTGCTGAACTGATTTCACAATATTGTTGATTTTAATACTAAAGAGGGCAGGAGACAGTATGCTCCCCTGTGGAACACCCAACTCCTGCTCGTGGACATCAGAGAGAGTGGTGCCAATCCGGACCTGAAACTGTCGTTCTGCCAAAAAATTTTGAATAAAAAGCGGAAGATGACCTCGAAAACCCAGATCGTGGAGATCATGAAGTATCCCCGACTTCCAGGTGGTATCGTAGGCCTTCTCCAAGTCGAAGAAAATTGCCACTGCATGCTGTCTGTTTAAAAAAGCGTTCCTAAGTGTAGATTCCAGACGAAATCAAATGGTCAACTGTACTACGATGTTTGCGGAAACCACACTGTTCTTTCGCCAAAAGGCCATCGGTTTCGAGTTTCCACATGAGCCTAGCATTGACCATTTTTTCCATCAGTTTACAGACACAGCTGGTCAAAGCTATGGGACGGTAGTTTGAAGGGTTAGAAAGATCTTTTCCAGGTTTGGGGATGGGAATAATGAGGGCTTTCCGCCAAGAGGGTGGAAAGCAACCTGTAGTCCACACGTGGTTGTATACCTGTAACAGGATGTTCAGACCTTCTTGCGGAAGATGTTTCAATAGTTGATAATGAATGTCATCTATACCTGGAGAGGAATCGCTGCAAGAGAGTAAGGCAGATTTCAGCTCGTTTAATGTGAAGGAAGATTGTAGTCTTCCATGTTGTCGGATGAAAAGTTGCAGGGTGATTTTTCTTTTAGGGCTTTGTTTTTGACAAAAGTGACTGATTTTTAGAAGAGGAGGAATTCTTTTCAATGGTTGAAGCAAGCAGATTAGCAACTGCTTTCTTCTCTGTTATTAAAGAATCCGAAACTTGAGATGGTTCACAGTGGGACAGGTGTTCTTCCCTTTGATTTTCTTAATGATGTTCCACACTTTTTTCTTGGAAGTTTTTGATGTCAGCCTGGAGCAGAAGCTTCTCCAGGACCGACGTTTACTGATTTTAAAAGTGTGTCTTGATTTGGCACGGAGTTTTTGATGGGCTCGAGCGTTGGGACCCGAAGGTCGATGGTATACCTGACGCTGAGCCCGTTTTCGAACTTTGGAAATTTGTTGGCAGTCTGAATTGAACCAGGTGTTTTTGGCATTTGGAGTTTATCGGAAGACACTGGGATACAGGCCTTAGCACATTTGATTATAGTGTTAGTCAGAGATTCTGCTGGATCCGGACTCTGAAGAAAAGCAGTGTCCTGGAATTCTTTAGAAATAGAGGCTGCAAATAGATCCCAGTTTGCTTTCTTAAAATTTAGATGCTGAGAGACAGAGACGTGTTCAGTTATTACAGGTTGTAGAAGGACAGGGAAATGGTCACTTCCGTGCAGATCGTCATGGACAGACCACTCATAGTCCAGGACCAGCGAGGGTCACAAACCGACAAATCTAAACACGAAAGTGAACCTGTGGAAGAATGGAGGTAAGTTGCAGATCCGTCGTTCAGACAACACAAATCCAAATCCGAAAGGACATCCTCAATCAGCAGACCTCTGGATGACGAACCGGTACTACCCCAAAGAGGGTTGTGACCGTTAAAGTCACCCAACAGCAAAAAAGGTCGAGGAAGTTCCCCTAACAGACTGACAAGGTCCTGACGACAAACCGGACAGATGGAGGTAGATACAGAGAACAGATTGTCACAGTCTTGTGGAGAGTGACTCTCGCAGCTACAGCCTGAAGGGAGGTAGACAGAGCGACAGGACTATACAACAAAGTTTTGTGAAGGAGAAGGGCAACACCGCCCGACAGTCCCAACGTGGAAGGTTGTGCAGGCTTTGAAAGAAATTAAAGCCAGAAAGAGTAAAGGTCTTCTGGCTTTGAATTTGGGTTTCTTGAAGAGCCACGACAGAAGGTTCATAGATTGACATAGAAGCTGCAGCTCCTCGAAGTTGGAATTTAGACCACGGATATTCCAATGGATTAGTATGTTATCCATGGTGCAGAGGGCGAAAAGGAGAGAGATCAGGTCATCTCCTCATCAGCATCTGCGGCCAATGGAGTGAACTTATTTTGTAGTTTCACTGGACTGTGTTGGTCTTTGGTCCCGCTGGCAGACTTGCCCGCAGGTGACAAAGGCCTGGATTTTGGAGATGGTGGAGGTCTGGATTTGGGAGATGGTGGAGGTTGTTTTCTCATCTCCACCGTCTCCACATTGGGTGGAACTCCCTTGCCCGCACGGGCACTGGACAGAGGAGTTCGAGGGGGAACTGCTGGTTTTTTAATCTGCCCAGCAGCAGATGTTGTAGACTGCTGGGCAGTCTGAGGGTGGCGGATTTTTTGCCTCCACCAGGGCAATCATTTTGGGTTGAGAGGTGTGGACCTATTTCCACCAGAGTTGACAGTTCGGACTTGCAGTGTCTTCGAGAACGTAAAGTCATCAGTCTGACAGCAGACTGATCGAGTGGAAACTGTGGGAACTTTCCGTACAGCCGAAGCATAAGAAGAGGCTGTCGGCGTCTGACTGCCCACAACCTGCTTGCGGGCTTCAAAAAGGAAATTTTCTTTTCAGTCTTTAGTCTTTGAATTGCGGACTCCTGAATCCAAAGAGGACAGTTTCTGGAAGAGGAGGGATGGTCGCCACCGCAGTTAGCACAATGTGCCGGATCTTGACACGGCCCATCATGGGTTGCCTTGCAGCAAACACCGCATACCTCTTGCCCTGAACAGCGGTCCCTGACATGGCCAAACTTCTGGCACCTGAAGCACCTCAATGGGGACGGCACATAGAGCTGAACATGAACATTTAGGTAACCAACCTTGATGACCGGAGGCAGCACAGGGTTGCAGAAGGTCAGAAAGAGGGTGTTGGTGGCCACTCTCTCTGAACCCTTCTTTACCGTCACCCTGCGCACCTCCGTCACACCCTGGGACGCCAGCTCCGTTTTTTATTTCCGCCTCTGAAACACCCGCCAGATCTCTGCATCTAATCACACCTTTGGATGAATTTAATTGCTTATGGGGAGTCACCCTGATCTCCCTATCCACAAGCTTTTTTGCCTTCTGCAACTGTTCGGATTGCTTCTGTGATCGACATTGAAGAAGAAACGAACCATTCCTCAATCGTTTTATGGACCTAGGTTCACCTGCTATACCAAGAAAGCCCTTTTGTACAGCAAAAGGGCTCAGAGCTGAAAGAGGTCTTTCCTGCTCTGTCCCTTCCACCACGAGCCAGGAAGCCCAGAATCCTGTCCTCTGTCTTACCTCACTGTCAGAATCACTATCTGTTTCAAATTCCCTGAAATAGGGGAGACTGCCTTCCTCTTCCTTTTGGGGGGGTAGTTTTTTGAAGAAGTCATATTTAATTTATTGTAATTCATCCCTCCTTACCCACCCACCTTGGAGTCCAACTAAGGGGCCAGGGCCAAGAAACCAATGTCTTGACCCCTTCCAGGCTTCGGGAGAGACATACGACAAGCAGAAGCAACCAACCCTATCCCCCCCGATCATGCTCAACTCCCGGAACAGAGAGCTGAGCACTGCAGGGGTTTACTTGGCCAGCTGGGGAACTGCCCGTCTTGACCCAACCCAAGAAGGGGAGCCGATTAGTACACCCGGGCCAAAGTGTACTCCCTGTCTAGGAGAGGTCCGAGCCAAAGTGATGTGTTGAGAGCGCTGGCCCTCTCAATCACCAGGATCTCATTCCCCTCCGACAAGGTCGCACCGCACGGCAAACGCGGCGGATCTTAAGGAGACCACAGAGAGAAAAGGAGTGTGGAAAAGAATTTGAAGGGGAGACGAAGATAGAAAAGGGCCAAATAAGGGAGGCAGAAAACAAGAAAAGGAGAAAGGCGGGTTACTGTTAGTCAGGATCCTCACCCTTAGCCTATCTGACATGGGAAGCCCTACCAGGGGCATCAACTCCTTACCACGTTACGCTTAGGCCAAACAGCATCTGCACCTCTCAGGCCTAGAAGCAGTGTGAAAAAAAACAGCCTATCTCCAAGTATTGATGCCCCCGCCAGCAAAGCCTAAGGGATCACTGGACCACGCAAACCCTCCGACCACGACAAGGTCGCAACCCCCCGGAGGGACCCCCAAAGAGGGTTGTGACCGTTAAAGTCACCCAACAGCAAAAAGGTCGAGGAAGTTCCCCTAACAGACTGACAAGGTCCTGACGACAAACCGGGACAGATGGAGGTAGATAAAGAGAACAGATTGTGACAGTCTTGTGGAGAGTGACTCTCGCAGCTACAGCCTGAAGGGAGGTAGACAGAGCGACAGGACTATACAACAAAGTTTTGTGAAGGAGAAGGCAACACCGCCCGACAGTCCCAACGTGGAAGGTTGTGCAGGCTTTGAAAGAATATTAAGCCAGAAAGAGTAAAGGTCTTCTGGCTTTGAATTTGGGTTTCTTGAAGAGCCACGACAGAAGGTTTCATAGATTGACATAGAAGCTGCAGCTCCTCGAAGTTGGAATTTAGACCACGGATATTCCAATGGATTATTGTATTATCCATGGTGCAGAGGGCGAAAAGGAGAGAGATCAGGTCATCTCCTCATCAGCATCTGCGGCCAATGGAGTGAACTTATTTTTTAGTTTCACTGGACTGTGTTGGTCTTTGGACCCGCTGGCAGACTTGCCCGCAGGTGACAAAGGCCTGGATTTTGGAGATGGTGGAGGTCTGGATTTTGAGATGGTGGAGGTTGTTTTCTCATCTCCACCGTCTCCACATTGGGTGGAACTCCCTTGCCCGCACGGGCACTGGATAGGAGAGTTCGAGGCGGAATTGCTGGTTTTTTAATCTGCCCAGCAGCAGATGTTGTAGACTGCTGGGCAGTCTGAGGGGTGGCGGATTTTTTGCCTCCACCAGGGGCAGTCACTTTGGGTGGGAAGGTGGCGGACCTGCTTCCACCAGAGTTGACAGTTCTGACTTGCAATGTTTTGGAAAATGTAAAGTCATCAGTCTGACAGCAGACTGATCGAGTGGAAACTGCGGGAACCGACTTTACGGCCGAAGCATAGGAAGCTGTTGGAGTCTGACTGCCCACAACCTGCTTGCGGGCTTCAAAAAAGGAGATCTTCTTTTCCGTTTTTATTCGTTGAATGGTGGATTCTTGAATCCAAGAAGGACAATTTCGGAAGAGGAGGGATGATCGCCACCGCAGTTAGCACAATGTGCCGGATCTTGACACGGCCCATCATGGGTTGCCTTGCAGCAAATACCACACACCTCCTGCCCAGAACAGCGGTCCCTGACATGGCCAAACTTCTGGCACCTGAAGCACCTCAACGGGGACGGGACATACAACTCAACACGGACGTTCAGGTAGCCAACTTTGATGACCGGAGGCAGCACAGGGTTGCAGAAGGTCAGAAAGAGGGTGTTGGTGGCCACTCTCTCTGCACCTTTCTTGACTGTCACCCTGCGCACCTCCGTCACACCCTGGGACGCCAGTTCTGTTTTTATTTCTGCCTCTGAGACACCCGTTAGATCTCTGCAGCGAATCACACCTTTTGAGGAATTTAACTGTTTATGGGAGTCCACCCTGATCTCCCTATCCACTAATTTTGTTGCCCTCAACAGCTGTTCAGATTGTTTTCTTGATCGACACTGAACTAAAAAACGATCCATTCCTCAACCTTTTGACTGACTGAGGGTCACCTGCTAAGCCTTGAAAGCCCTTTTGAATAGCAAAAGGGCTCAGAGCTGAAAGGGGTCTTTCCTGCTCCGTCCCTTCCACCACGAGCCAGGAAGCCCAGAAACCTGTTCTCTGTCGTATCTCCGTGTCAGAATCGCTGTCAGAATCACGCTCCCCTGAAATAGGGGATGCCGCCTTCCTCTTCCTTTTGGGGGGATTGTTTTTGAAAGAGCCATATTTGATTTATTGTGATTCATCCCTCCCTTACCCACCCACCTTGGAGTCCAACTAAGGGGCCAGGGCCAAGAAACCAATGTCTTGACCCTTCCAGGCTTCGGGAGAGACATACGACAAGCAGAAGCAACCAACCCTATCCCCCTGATCATGCTCAACTCCCGGAACAGAGAGCTGAGCACTGCAGGGGTTTACTTGGCCAGCTGGGGAACTGCCCGTCTTGACCCAACCCAAGAAGGGGAGCCGATTAGTACACCCGGGCCAAAGTGTACTCCCTGTCTAGGAGAGGTCCGAGCCAAAGTGATGTGTTGAGAGCGCTGGCCCTCTCATCACCAGGATCTCATTCCCCTCCGACACAGTCGCACCGCACGGCAAACGCGGCGGATCTTAAGGAGACCACAGAGAGAAAAGGAGTGTGGAAAAGAAGACTTGAAGGGGAGACGAAGATAGAAAAGGGCCAAATAAGGGAGGCAGAAAACAAGAAAAGGAGAAAGGCGGGTTACTCTTAGTCAGGATCCTCACCCTTAGCCTATCTGACATGGGAAGCCCTACCAGGGGCATCAACTCCTTACCACGTTACGCTTAGACCAAACAGCATCTGCACCTCTCAGGCCTAGAAGCAGTGTGAAAAAAACAGCCTATCTTCGAGTATTGATGCCCCCGCCAGCAAAGCCTAAGGGATCACAGGACCACGCAAACCCTCCGACCACGACAAGGTCGCAACCCCCCGGAGGGTGTTACACTGCTTCTATATTGATGTAACCCACTATATATATATATGTTTGGACAATGATAACATTCACTCACACACACACACACACACACACACACACACACACACACACACACACACACACACACACACACCCAAGCAATACACACACAACCCACTCCATTCCGGGCAGACGCTCCTCACCGAGAGCCGCTCCATTGCCGAGAGCCGCTCCTTACCCGAGAGCCGCTCCATTACCGAGAGCCGCTCCACGGCTGTTCAGAGCAAGCCACTTAGTTCTGAGAGGCAGGGGAGTTTACAGCTCTCCCACAGCTGCAGAGGCCAAGCCGTGAATGCAGGTCAAGGAAAGGGGTGTTTTCTGCAGGCTGCTCCCCACCAGCCAGCTAACAGTGCTGTACTCGACTAACTGAATGTCATCTGTGTACAGCCGGTCTGGCAGCAATGTGTTCGGCATTGATGAGCGGCCATTACAAATGGGGCTCTTAGTTTGATAATCAGTGGTTGTCATGAAAAATGTAATATATCTGTGCTCTTGAGATGACTGAATAGGCAAATTCCCGACAATTCTTTTAATACCAAACTCGACTAGGTTTATTTCCTGTAGATAATGTAGATATGGCATGAAAGCTTGTACACAAGAGGTCAGGCGATATTCAAACAATGACAACACACACACACAATTGTGCAAGAATGACGTCATCACTTTCTGGGAACTTAATTTTCCCTAGTTAACTAGTACACAAGTTTGATACATGCCTCTGCTTGGACTACAACAACAAAAATGTTGGGTCAGAAATGTGTAAGCCTTGTTTGTTCGGCCCTATAACTAAGTGTCTCGAATGGGACAGAAAAATAAAGCTGTGGCTCCATTGCCGAGAGCCGCTCCATTACCGAGAGCCGCTCCATTGCCGAGAGCCGCTCCTTACCCGAGAGCCGCTCCATTGCCGAGAGCCTCGCTCCATTGCCGAGAGCCGCTCCTTACCCGAGAGCCGCTCCATTACCGAGAGCCACTCCATTGCCGAGAGCCGCTCCTTACCCGAGAGCCGCTCCATGCCGAGAGCCGCTGGAAGCCGCTCCATGCCGAGATCCGCTCCGGGTGTCAAAGCACCCTATAACACTACTCCCAAGTTATTAATTAAGTTTTTAATTAAGTTGCCCCAAGTTCTTAATTAAGTTCTTAATTAAGTTTTTAATTAAGTTCCTTTAAGTTTCTACTTAAGTCACATCAAGTTCTTAATAAGTTCTTGATTAAGTCGCCTTAAGTTCTTAACTTAAGTTACCTCAAGTTTGTAATTAAGTCATCCTTTAAGTACACCCAAGTTCTTATTTAAGTCAACTTATAATTATTTATTAAGTTCTTAAAGTATTATTGCATCTGAAATGGATCAAAATGATCTTTTGTTGTTGGCGGTTTTTGTTTATCTTCTATATTTAATGGCGGAGATTGTTCGGTCTGCTTTGGTTTTTGGTGTCTTTGTTTATATATTTTATAACCGTAATAACCGCCCCCAACAGCAGCAATGCCGCCAAAAATGACAATTGCTTTAAGAAAATTCTGTGAAGGCTTTGGTGGTGTAGGCAACCCTGGCGTTGTTGTAGGATTAACTTGTTCTGACGTTTTAAAGCAGGCATTGAAACAACTGGCACTTTTTCATTCTGTAACTGTAATTTTGTTCGTTTGTTCCATTCTGCTAATTTTTTTCCTGCCGCAACGCGTCCAGGATGAGGAAGCCTTTTAGAGGTCACTTTCTCCGCCTGATCCAATGTTTTCTGATTCTGATGATTTTCTGGCTCGGTCATTTTGAAGGGAAATAAAATCTATATGATTAAAAGTAATTAATCCCATGATTAATGGCGACAATAATGTTCCAAATCTGTAGTATAGATCACATCCTAGAGACTCTAATGACTTTGTTAAAACTGGATCCTGCGTTAAATCATACATAAAGTCTTGTTCAGAATCAATGGGAGCAAATCTACTGACTAGTTTAGTGTACAAACGAAGAACCGTTTGCCCGACACTTTTTACCATTCTTGATCCTAGTTGCGCTTCATACCTGTTATGATACTTTATAATGTCTTGCGGCGACATTTGTTGAATCTGTTCTATGCTGAATTCATTCCCAAGGAACTGTTTTGTTTTTCCACATGCTGCCAAAGAATACAGCCTTTCCTTTTTTGGCATAACAGCTTGCTCATCAACCAGGTCATTTGTAATCATAAGTTCAGGAAGGTTTAGTAGATCATCGGTGTTCATGTTTTTATTAAATTATAATTATTTTGTTTTTAAAAAATGAGCGCCGAAAAGACTGTTGCCAATCTTGTATACCATTCTGCTGTTATTGGAGGCCTAAGTATAGGATACACAATGCTTGGTAAAAGCTTGTTAAGAATTAAACCGGCAGATCTTGGCAAACTAGACTTTGAGGATTCAGCAAAGCTAATTGCTATCATTGCAGCTTCGTTTGCTACGAAAGATTTTCTAGTCAAGCAAAAAATAATTCCTGACAGTATTGATATGTAAATTAAAAAAATACATTTATAAAAAATGGCTTCACTCGTAATGATGATAGGTGGCGCTGTGGTTGAATGCGCTTGCTTTTAGCGGAAGTAATTACGCATTTAGTAAACTACGGGACGACGGCGAGAGAAAAAGACATAACAAAGCTGTTAGAGCAACTAGCTGCAGCACAAGATCGCTATGAAAAGCAGAGAATTGAGCAGTTAGATTTCATTAACGATACTCTGAAAAAACAGGGACATGCAGCTTACACATTTAAAGATGTTGATCAAGCAATAAAAGAATATTATCTTGTAACAGGCAAACCAATCGAGACATTGCCCCCACCAAAATTCAGTGACTTTTATCAAACATCAGAAAAACAAAAGATGCAAGAAATCGTGTTTATTGTCTTTGGCATGACCGTCGTGTATTTTGTTGCGCATAATATTGGCTGAATAAAAATGAACAAAATCTATTATTCGCCAAAGGATATTGGAAGGGAATCACGGCAATAAAAAAGCTAAGCCAAGCAGCGGGAGTCAGTGAACAAACAGCAAAGGAATGGTTATCTAAACAAGCGATTTGGCAAATTTATTTACCTGCGCCTAGACGAATACGGAGACCACTTTGTGAATACAATACCGAACGACACCCATCAAATGGACCTTCTATATTTACCCCATGATACGATTAGACGAAAAAGATTTAAGTACGCGCTCACAGTCATTGACATAGCTTCAAGATACAAAGATGCGGAACCGTTAACACAAAAGAGTGCTTCTGCTGTTGCTGTCGCTATACAACTAATATACCAACGAGGTCCTTTAACTTATCCTCGCATGATTCAAGTTGATGATGGAAAAGAATTTAAAGGCCGAGTGAATCAATTATTGTTAAAACATAGAGTAACCATTAAAAGAGGCATCCAGGAGTTCACAGATCACAGGCTTTAGTTGAAAACTTAACAAACAGTTAGCCGAAAGACTTTTCTCCTACCAGTATCACAGAGAGCTGATTGACAATTCTCGCAACACAGAATGGGTTAGAAGACTGCCCTCAGTTTTGCGCGCAATGAATAATGAAGAATTTAAAGGGCTAAAACCAGTACAAGCAATCAAAAAACAAACAATAGATGTTGTTGAAGGAGAGTCTTCATCCGGCCCAAACTTTAACATTAAGTAT
>JAFLJL010001977.1:0-29115 GCA_018398815.1 Conus ventricosus
AACAAAGTGTTGCCCTGGGAGCAAGCAGCAGCCCTCTTTTTATGATGAGGGCGGGTCTACTACTCACCCGGTAGCAGCGCAGAAGCTGTGCGGAGCTCGGGTCGCGGGTCCCAAGTATTCATGCGTGGACGCTCGCCTCGGTCGCGCTCCTGATCGGCCCCATCCTCCATGCCGACAGCACACTGAGCACTAGAAAACAAGCGAGTGCGACCGCAACCCTGAATTCAGCTTCCAACGCCACACCAGCAGAAGACCTGGAGTTGCTTTCTTTCCCGAGTCGTCACGCGGCAACTGTTCGCTTTCTGGCAGCTGCATCTCCCTCTCCATTTCTTAGCCTTTGCCATGAAGCGTATGTGTTCCGCCCTCTCTTCGTGTCATTGACTCGGACTCGGGCATCAAAAACCCCAAAATCTCTCCGACACGCAACCAACGCCACTTCCCATGCTTGTAGCCGCATGGCATGCACTTGTGGCAGACCATCTTCGCCATCATGTCACTGGGATGTAAGGCCGACGCCCCATCGCGCAAGTGCTTTGATCTGGGCCTGCACACAGGTTGTGCCCAAACGTCACGTCGTGTTCATGGCCTGTCTGAGCAGAAAATACCCTTTCTCCAGCCTGTACAGCACGATGCAAACGCCCACGCCCGTTGCACGACCTCCCGTAGAGGAAGCTGCAGCAGCTGGCATCGCACAGAGCCTGCAGGTGTGGGCCGAAACGTTTGCCCAACTATCCCATAGCAGACGCATCACTTCTGCAATTCTGTAACTCCTGTGAAGTTTGGACTCTGAAACATGTTTTTTGAAATAGAAAGCTGAATTTTTGACTCTGCAGCGACGTTTGACTGCATTTGCTACTGGTTGCGCTTCAACGCTTCTGCTCTGTTCTCTTCAGGGCGTGGGGCCATGCCATGGCCAGAGCTTTGCCGTGGGACTGGTAGACGATGCACGTGCCTCTGCAGCTCGGGGACAGTGTGCTGTTCTGCAGGATTGGCGCTTCCAAAAGGCAGGCGGGAGAAATGGAGTGGCCACCATAGCAAAACCCCCCTGGCTCGCTTGCGGGCCGTCCCACAGCCCGTCTGGAGCCCATCCTGTGCGATTTGGCCGCCGAAACTTGCTCTGCAGCAGCCACAAAGGACCCACATGCAAGGCAGTGTGCTTGCACGCCCTGACGCACCGCGGGAGCTCAGCGACGCCATCTTGCAGCTGACGGGGCATGGGGAAGCGCGCAACAGCAGCTTACGGCGAATTGACATGCAGGCGCGGGTCTGGCTGCCTCACGAGGCCAAAGTGCAGGGAGTGCACCTGTCGGTGCCTGCCCCCGGACTTGCTGCTCTGAGTGAAATACCGAGTGTCTCACCTTCGTCCGCTCGCTTTGCAATGGACAGAAGTGTTGCTGGGCAGGCCGCGGAGGTAGCATTGGGGGGATGGAGAAGAGCGAGCTCATCACGGGAAACCGCTTGGCCGTAACAGTGGAGTTTGAGTGTGCGCTGCTGGCCGCCTGCTGCTTGCGAAGCATCGAGCGTGAGACTGAGCTTACGGGAAAACAATCGTCCGATGTGTAGTCTACGTACAAGTGCCAAACGTCTGACCGCGTTCCAAGAGTTGCTGAGTATACAGCCATTCGTGTGTGACGAGGTGCTCAGCCCCTTTGGGGGGGCGCGGTGCGAATGCGCAGCAACGTGACGAGCGGGCCACAGGGGCATAACTGACCACCTGTGGCCTAAGGGGTGTGTCGACGCATTAACGCACTTTCGCGTCTGAACGGCAAGACAAATCACATTGGGGAAAGTCTCGACGGGGTTTCGTCTCAGGGGCCGCATGCAATGCGCAAGCAAAGCCCCATCGCCCTTGAGTGTGGGCACGGGGGCGTGGGGGTTTTGCACGTATGCGACCACATCTCGATCCGGATGTGTTTGCGTTCAACTACACCTTTTCACAAGCCCCAAACCCGGGGCCAAAGAAAGCCAAGCGATTATCAACGCCATAGATGACACGGGGCTCGTCCTGGCGCCCCGAGAGGCGTTTACAGAACCCGGTGGGGACGGGTGGGGCACCCCAAGCGTGCCTCTGCCGCGGCACCGAGGCCCCCGAGCGGCGGGAGTTCGACGGCATTGGCGAGTCCGGGGGCTACGGCTTCGTCCCGCTGGCAGCCGAGACATATGGCGCCTGGGTCGGCAGCGCTGGGTTTCCTGTCGGCGTGGGGACATCGCGTGCGAGCAGTGTGCGTGTGTCCCAAGATCGCGGGCGTGCGTGGTGCCTTGGCTGAGCTGAGCGTGGCCTTGTGTAGGGGCAACGCCCGGGTATTCTACTCGCAGGCAGTGAACGTGCTGATGGCTGCCGGCAGCGCTGTCAGTGTCGTCGTCGGCTGTCATGTGGACTTTTAGTGTTCTTGCCTGTTTTTCGGAGCTGATATTGCACCAATGTTACACATGTAAACACCAGCACGGTGGGACTCAGGAAAAGCTCAAGGGGGTCAGCGCGCACATCGCGCAGCACAGAGTAGCCCCGGATGTAGCCGCAAACACTGTTCCAGTACCCCATGCATATGCGGCGAGCAGCCCCGCTGACTCTGCAGAGAATGCTGCACATGACACCACCTGCGCCGTGTGCTCAAAAGGGAAAACTGAGATCCCCCGAAAACACAAGCCCCACACTGTTGGCGCGTTTCCGCCGCGTCGTGTACAGCCCGCCGCGCAGGCACGGTCCCCCGGCATGCGATAGCAACAACGGGCAAAGCAGTCGGGAGGATCGGCGTGGGTCATTAAATGCAAAGAACAGTTGCGATGAGAGTCGACCGCCGACCTTAGGCAGGAAGAGATACTACCGAGGGTCGCGTCGCAATCCTCTGTCACACGGGCGGCAAAAGGTTTTGGGTGATCCGGTGCCGGTAAGTGCCTTCTGAGAGCGACCGTGGCGTGACAGCGTGGGCGGCGGGGCCTCGGTGGCGCCAGGAGCAGCCTTTTGATTCACCGGTGCTGACCGCACCGTCGTGATGGCTCGTTCGACGGGCACGCCGGTCCCGCTTAACGCCGCCGCCGCTCGCGCGTCAGCCAGCGGGGCGCAAAGGCGTCAACACAGGAACGCAACGTATTGCTGTCCGGCAGCGAAGCGCACACAGCAGCGCCCATCAGAAACCGGAGCCTGTTTTGCCGTAGCGGTGCCGCCGCCGACCCCCCGGTTCCAGCAGCAGGCGGGTGCGTTCTGTTTTAAAAAAAACTCGCGACACAGATCGAATATGCGCTGAAGTGTCCTTACGATCGGGTCCTCGACCCTTTTTGGCCACACAATGCCCCTGAGCAACTCATCAGCGTCGCGGGGACGTTGATATGGCTCGCTCTCTTCGACCAGCATCACGTTTATTAAATTGGCAGTGCATGGCGCTTCTGTATTGCCAGACCTCATGCACAATCCCAATGTTGCCACACAGGCGATTCATTCCGATACGACGCACCCGGCCCACAGGGACAGCGTGCCGCAGTACACTTTTGAGATGCTCTGCTCACCCGTAGCTGTCAGCACAGCTGCTAGAATCACAACACGTGCATGGCAGCGCAGATGTTCCACAACGTATGCATCCACGGAAAAGTGCATGTCGCGAACGGTACTCATCTGTGATCTCACGCGCCTGTTACCCGTGCTCTTCCTGGAGCCGGCCTCATGGAGGTGGACCCCAGGTAGGAAATGCTGTGCACCCTGCGTAGAGTTTGTTCCCACCAGGTCCATGTGTCGTGCAGCTTCAGTGCTGCAGCTCGCTTATCCCCGACGACCACGATGACGATCTTCTTTACGATGACCGCCCACCCCAAGCGCTGGCTGTGGCGTCCCACCACATCTGTGGCGCGTTGCCTACGTTACAAAGAAAACGTGTAATATCAGCTCCGAAAATCAGGCAAAGAACACTATACGTCCAAGGCCTTCCCCGACGACGCCCTCGCCCTCACTGACAGTGTTGCCGGCACTCCCCAGCACGTGTTGCCTGCCCGCCGCCATTGTGGCTAGTGGGGTCGTGCCGTTTAGCAAACCGGCCTATCGGTTCTGTGCACCCGTGTACATAGACATGTTGGGGTTGCCAGGGCATAACAAACCCACCGCTCCACCCATGGTGTTACAAAGATCGGGGTGCATCCATGGGAGTCCGAAACCCGTTATTGAACATGTGGAGCGGTTCCTTCCTGGAGCGGGTTCACATCTCCACAGGAACCAAAAGGAACGAGATAGCGGACAGCGTACGCACCCGCACTCGACGGAAAAGAATCGGAGAGCGACGCTGACAAACCCCGGGGCGGCGACGGCGTGCGCCTGCATCCGATTCACGACTCGCCAGGCCCCGGAAAATAAAACCCCATGCTGGCGATGTACACGCTCCAGCCCCAGCTTTGAGCAGCTTAAAGTGCGCTGAGCATGCTGCTTTAAAATCAAACATGAAAGACCCAGGGCCTGCAAGGAATTGCTGCGAGCAAGCATGCGAGATCTGCCGAGCCGACAACGCGCTCTCGAAGGTCAGTGCAGCAGCTGCACGTGCTCACGTGTTAGCACGCAGCATCCGGTAAAAACAGAGCCCCACCGCCCATCTCTGACAGTCTGCATGCAACATCAAAGCAACCCTCACAGGCGTTGCATGCTGTCTGCTAGCGCTGCTATGCCTCCGCTGCGCGAATCCCTGTGGTTGTGACCACGATGCCAGCTAGCAGAATTTATCCCTCTCTGTCAATGCGTATCAGGAACGCTGCACAATGGAGCTGCTCACTGCTGAACCGCTTGTGCGCATCTGAAAAGCTACAATTGGCCCAGACCTGGAAGGTGCGTTGCAAGATGGCTGGTGTGCCTGCACTTTTCTCAGCACGGCTCTATCAGCCTTGACCCCGCCTCACAGTGTCGTCAATCACTGGCTGTGATGAGCCAGCCGCGCGAACGCCTTCGATGGAGGTCCTGCTCAATATCCCTCACGACACGGGCTGAGCAGCTCCCGCACATCAGCATGGCGGCCTGGCTGCGTCGTCCGCCTCATTTCGGTAGCTTTCAGATCCCTTTAACTCTTTGTTGCACAGCTGATACGCGCTCCCGACCCCAACGCCGGCCCCGAAGGTTGCAGGGCTGTCCTGGCCTGACCTCCACGAAACAGCAGAAATCCGCCACAGCCCCCAACAACATGCCCATTGCAGTGCGTGAAAACGTCACGTTGATCACATGGTCCCATCGCTCGTCTACGTGCACTTCAGGACGCTTCACTTCGGGCGCCATCGGGGCTTGAACCGTCGCAAGGATGTGTACCCGGGACAAACCCCGGGGCACTCGCCGCTCGCCAACCACACAAAACATGTGATTCCCAAAACCCATAATGTAGCCAGCCTCGCACCAACCTGTGCGACGCACTCGACTCACCTTGCCAGCTGCACCGTGGACACTGTTGAGTCTGCACGTTCTTGGGGGGCCAATGGAGGCATCTGTGGGCCCCGCGATACTTCGGCTATCGCACGCCCGAACGGGATCGTGCCGTCCGCATGGCAATGTGGCGTCATTGCGAGCACCGGGGGTCGAGGGCAGCTCCAGGTACGCCCTGCAGTGATGCTGCTTCCCTGGCACGTCGTACAGGGGCAAAGTACACAGAAAACAGGGCCTGCAGGGTGGCCAAATTGTGTCGTGACTGCATTTCGAGCGCGTAGGGAGCGGCACCAGATGCTGGTGCTGCTCAGGATATTCGTGACACACTACGCTGTATTCGCGACATTCCTGTCACTGGAGGGCCAGCAGCAAGTCAGGACCGGCAGCGATCACCCTTACCAACAAGGGTTTCACCCAAAGGGGGGGCACCGCGCACGCCACACATCCTCAGCTGAGGCTGTAGCGCACACCACTTTACATCAGTTGATACCAGCAGGCACGTGGCATGTGTTGCCAACCTATTGCATCGATCAGTCCTCTACTACTCACGAACGCCTCAGGGCATTGACGCTCGGCGCCGCCACAACTCTAGCACAGATCTCACGACCAAAAGCAGAAGGGAGGTGCAGCCAATGCCTGGGGCCCCGAGGCAAAAAGCGTTCCTTTGCTGCCGTCAAAAACCTGCTGCACCCAACGGCGTGGCGCTATGGCCTCGGGGGCCACGGCAGCACGCGTGCTGCATGCATGGTCACCTTGGGTCCCCCTAGGCAGCGCCCAGGCCTCATTTCATGAATAGTGATCACGTAAACAAACAACCACTTGTCCTCAAGTGGCTGTGCTCAGCCCGGGCTGGGCCGAGGCTTTCGCAATGCGATACTTTCGTCCCCACACTAATCACGATCAATGTCGCACTACGAGTGCTTTGCTTGTGTCGAGCGGGCTGAGTCCAGCGCATGTCTGATGCGCGTACCAACCGTTTTTGGGCCTGACGGCAGCCGGGAGTGAGTTTCATGTCCAGGAGGGGGGGCTCTCAACGTTTCGCCCAGCACGGTCAGCATGGGAGGGTTCCTGTTGAGAACTTCGTTTTAAGCAGCAACAGGCAACGGGTGATTGCGCGCCCAATCAACAGCTTTTGAGCAGTCCATGACCGCCTTCGCAGTGAGAGCGAGCCTGGCTTTTAAAATTGCGCTTTACGTGGGCTTGGGCGTTGAGCCGCGGCTTCTTGACAAAGAACCCCAACGGACAGTAACGGCACCGATTCACGCCCTTTGCAAGGTTTGAGCCCAGAATGCTCACAAGATGCTGCGCCGCACAGGCTAGCAGCCCCAGGTCCGAAGCACAGAAGGGATTGCCTGCTCAGGAAGCAGCTGGGCGACATGCGCACGTGCCCCCTTGGAGAGCCCTGGCCGCGTGTGGTGCCCGCGGGATGCCGAGAATATCTGTGTCGTCGCAGCTGGGCCGCGTCAAGAATTAAGCTTTGCAACGCGTGGGCACGCGAAAGCGACGCTTGCCCGACACCGCGGTGAGCGTGAAGGGCTGATCGTGCCAGTACATGTGAATACATGTGAACACACACTCTCAAGGGCGGCTTGCGAGTGAAAATGCCCCGAGAACGACCCTGCCGCCCGCTTGCAGCACGTGTCACCCAGCCGAGGGTTTGTGATCAGCGCCGTGGCAGACGTAGCGCAGCTGTGGCTGACAGGCATCGCTTGCTCAAGAGTTTTGCAGACGAGCGCTCCGTCAACTTGTCATCGAGAAGCGAAGGGTCGACCGAGCTCGGCGGCCCGTCGAAGGGAGAAACGAGCTCGTCCTCGGCGAGATCGACGGAAATAAGCTACAGATAGTTTTTTTCCCGGCTTTTGCAATCGCGGTGCCGCGTCGTCCCGACGAGCCTCTGTTCGGTGGCGAAAGCTCGGCCTCGCTGTCGTTTGAGGTACGCACCGAAGTTCACGTTGCTTGCATCGGAGGCACCATGCGAACACCAGAGCGACGAAGTTTCTACGATTTGGCTCGCTTGCAGGCTGCGTACGTGCCTGCAGCACAAGGAAAATCGGGGCGCTTGAAGCGCCCGACTAACCGACGGGCAACCTCGACGCAAGCATGGCCCGCGGGCCGTTAAAAAGCAGCAAGATTGACAACCTCGCCGTGACCGCCCTCATGTCGCCCAGATGCTCGTCGTTCGAGAACGAGCACCCCGTGCGAAGCGCGACCGCTGGGCATCACGGTCGACGTTCATCGTGGCCGTGTGGGGGCAGCATTGGCCTGGGCAATGTCTGGCCTTTCCGTATCTGAACTACAAGCATGGCGGCGGCGCCTTCCCATCCCGTATTTTCGTGTTCCTCATCGCCACCGGCCTGCCGCTGCTCCTGGGCGAGCTTGCACTGGGTGTGCATCCCTTTTCTCTCAGCACAGCGACACTGTGCGAGAAATGCATCGCCCCTGGAGCGCCGCGGAAATCTTGTCTGAAGCATCAGGGCGGGCCTCACTTCGGGGTGGCCTTCGTCTGCTCGTCGCTCTATGCTCATCCTTGTGCGGGGGCTGCTGATTGCCCCGTGCTGTTGTTTTGTTCATGCATTGACGCCAGGGCGCGTGCTCTCCACCCTGGCGCACGTTACGATTGCAGCACGCGTCCTGCAAGCATCCGATTCAGGCGGCTGTGGACAATGTGTATGCAGCTTTGATCACATCAAACAGTTTGACAGCCTAAAGCGGCATGCAGGGCGGCTTTTCCAGAGGGTGACGTCATGGCTTTTGGTGCCATACATCAGCGGGCTCGGGGTGTAGGCGCCATCTCGCCCAATTGGGGCTTTGGAGTCGGTGCGTAACCCCCTGCTCCCCCTTGTGGTGGCGGTTGCATCTGCTGTCCAAAAATGCTGGAGCCGCGTGCTCGCCGCGCCGAAAGCGGGGTCAGGGTGGGGGCTCGCGGTGCTTCCCGTTGAGTGGGATCACCTGTGATGCCCGAGGCTTCTCTGTCCCCCTGTCACCATACCTCCCCAGTGCAAACCCCTCCACAAACTGCCGATCTACCGCTCAGCGCAGACAACATACCACTGACAGTATCCATCGTGTTGCCGCTGTTTGCAGTGACCCACTCTCGTGCATCACGCCTGGGCTGCCCACTTCTTTGGCGCTTCTTTCAAAAGGCCTTTTCCCTGGGCGGTCGAAGACGCGCCGGGATAGAGATTTAAGACGAGCGCAACGCGTGTGCCTCCGATCCCAAGAGAGCGCTACCGCTACCAGCATCAGACTCCTACTTTGAGGACACCGTGCTTCACACCAGCCGGGCTGCACTCGAAGCAGGGGTTGCTCCCAAAAGATATCCGGGGCCCCTGTACGGCAGTACGCACCTGCTTGCTGGTGGCCCCGAACGGTCGCAAGCATGCTTAGGCCGGGTAAGACACCTGCAAGCTGTTGGACCCTCCGAGCGTCTGTTCAGCCCAACCTGTTCTGCCTCGCCGACGCAATCGCGAGCCTGCTAAAAACACGCACGTGGTGCCGCTGCATGTGGGTTTGAGTGCCCCCATGTGGACATCGACCTGTCGCAAGCGCAGTGTGGTGCAGCGCTTCTCTTCACATGGATCTTCGCGTACTTCTGCATATGGAAGGGGGTTTAAATCTGTGGGCTATGCCGTCCGTTTCACTGTCATCCGCCCTGGATCCTGCTGGGTGTACTCATCATCTATAATGCCACGCTCGAGGGGTCCTTCGAGGGCGTCAAGGCGTATATCGGCGAGTGGAACTTCGATGTACTGCAAACGGCGTAGCGTGGAGCGATGCGGCGGGCCAGATCTTCTTCACGCTCGGAGCACGCTCGGTTTGCCCCCTGTGCAGCTAGCATGCACAGTCAGACTCTTCAAACGTGCTGTTCTCGAGCAATGCAGCTCTTTCGCTGCCCGTGTTTCATCGTAATGCGTACGCAGTGGATTTATCGATGTATGCTGGTCCTATCGAGACACGGTGCCCGCCAGTCTGCTGTGTGTTACGACCAATCATTGCAGGCATCATGTCGGCATACGGCTCCTATGCGCCATCCACTACCAATGTGTACGCGGACTCCACCATCGTCGCATTCCTCAACTGCGGCACGTCTGTGATCGCGGGTTTGCGGTCTTTTCGATTTTGGGCAATATGGCCGTGAGGCAAACAGCGGTTGCAGCGATCTCGCCAGATTTGCGCGTCAGCATCTGCCAAGATGGCGTCCAGCAGAGGGCTGCCCGTGCTGCTTCATGGAACACATCGGTGGCTGCCAGATTTGCAGGCTGGAGGACATGTGGCAGTCACCAGAGGTGGGTGCATGCTGCGGCTCAGTGGCTACGCGGAGCGTTGCCAAGCAAGGCGTCTTCCTGGCTTTCCTCGGTGCGCCTCCCGTCTTACTACGGCTGTTCTTCGCCGTTACGGCATTTTGGTGTGTCACGAAGGCTGAAAACTCTGCTCCTGTGCCCCTGTGTGGGCTAGAGGCCGACCCCGAAGCTAGCGCCAGCGCAACATCGAAGTGATGAATCCTTTGCATCGCCGGCAGGTCACGACTCGTACGGCCCCTTCAGCAGCTCCCATGCACGGTCTTCATAGCCGCGCGCGACCGTTCGTGCGGCATCTTGACTTGACGCTCACACTGCGTGCATGCACGCAAGCCACGTCCATGCATAGTCGCAGTGTCCGCAGGTGTATCCGGCCACGATGCAGTAATCTCGGAGCAGGGAGCGCCAATGTGCTGTCCATTATGTGGTTCGGGACACTTTATCTGCTCGGGATAGACTCGATGTTCGCCATGGTCGAAGGTATGGATCTTCTGTGTGCATTCCTGCATCAAGCGCTGTGCATGGCCCACCACCTGTTAATGAGACCGAATCTGAGCGCGCATACTTATTGCGCTGTCAGCACACGTGTTTTGCGCTGCCCATTCTCTGCAGCTTGTATGACTCGCAGCCGCACCACACGATTGGCTGCATCTTGTCATCGAGTAGACTGATGCTGGATGCAGTTGCTGGTACTTTCGCGAGCCGATGCTGCCGTTCGCGGGTGAGTATGATTTCAAGCTGCGCGGTTGGTTCGGCATGTTGGTGTGCATGATCCAGCAACACATGCAGGCGTGGCCCACGATCATCACTGACACGCCGCGCTTTAGCCATATCCGCAAAGAGCGTGTTGCGCTCTGGACGTGCTTGCTCGGTTTCTTCTGCTCCGTGGCATTCATCACGGACATTGGCTCTTTCCTCTTCGACATCTTTGATCACTTCCTGCTGAACTACGGTGTGTCCTCCTCGTCTCAGCACCTGGCTGGTCTGAGGCGCTGTTGTTGAATGCATCGACGTATCTCCAGGAGATGGAGCATCTGCGTGCCTTGATGACACTGGTCCCATGGATCTGCGTTCGAACAACAGATAGCAGCAGCTCGCATCCACATCAGATTCGGTACTGTTTGATCCATATGCAGGCCTCATGATCACCGGCGCGCTTGAAGCATACACCATCGCATGGGTGTGGGGATGGCCCGAAACACGGGCACGCACAGGGTTTGTGTGCGCTCTTACTCCAATAAAAACGCCTGCTCTCTGCGCAGGATCCTGCCTTGTTGCATTGGGCTGACTGCATCCGATGCTCGAATACTCGGCCAGGCAGCGAGCCCAGTATCATGCGCAAAGGCTGCGCCAGCCGTATCCACAGGTGCCACAGGTTCTAGATTCAGATACGTGCTCGTTGCTGCACGACAGCCACAGGCATACACCCAGGTAGCCAGTGGATCGATGATAGATTGCCGACGTGCAGGTCTGGGGTGCTCCTCACGGGGGGTTTCACCGCTGCAAGTGTCGTTGGCTGTGTCATCTCAGGCAGCCTGCACCATGTGGTGGCGGATGGGGCGAATCTGGGCATCGGGCGGGTCCTGGGCCTCTGCATCTTCCTTTTCTTCCTCCGGTGCCGCGTACATCTGTCGCGCAGATCTCGACAGACGTTTGGGCAGTGGTTTGAAATCGTGGTTTGGGCGGGCACACGCAACCTGCGCGGCACGTTCAAGCACGACCCGAAGCGCTGGGAGACCGTGCTACACATCATCACCTTCGACTTCATGGTCAAATATATCTGCTTTCCCAGCCTGCTGGGCCTCTTCATCAACCAGGCCATTGCAGACGCAGTACAGTACGAGAATGGCTACCAGAACTATCCGGACTGGCTGCAGATCACGGCGGGGGTCTTGGTGCTCGAGCGATGTTCACATCGCTGGCGTGCTTCTTCGTGTACCCGGAGTTCTGGGACCGGATCGGCATGGGCCCCGTGGACGAGGAGCTGATCGTCTACATGCCGCACGTGCGTCATCGGGATGCAGCATTTCTGTGCTGGTCGCTTTGAGCTTCATCTGAGTTCATCATGCTGGCTTTCGTTGCCACCCAGGTGCCGAGGCCGATGCCCGGGTTGGGAGCTTGTGGCGTTGGAAGGGTTTTTTTTTTTTCTTGCTTGCACGAAGCAGAATCAAGAGTGTCTGCCATATCAGAGTCGCTATGACGATCATGTGCGCAAATACCCACTGGCGCTGAATTGGCTGGGTTCTGCAGACGAGCATCAAGCAAGGCAAGGATGGAGATGCCGAAGCACCTGTGCGCTCCAACCCGTATTGTCCCAGTGCTGCCCAAGTTCGACGGCTGGGCCAACGATTGAGGGACAGAGACCTCCACCATGGTGCGAAGCGATGCGAAACGATGTCGAGATGTGCAAGTGCGACGTCGTGGCTGGCGTTGTGACAGAGGCCTCTCTGGTCATCGCATGCCGTGATGCGGCTTTCTTCCAGGGTCGAACGTCGCGGCAAGCCGCTGCCAAGTCACGCATGATTCGTAATTCTGATGCGCCATTCGTGTTATGCTTGAAGGCTGTAGCTTCACGAGATTGGCACTTGTCATCCATGAACAGCTCAGTGTGGGTTCAAAATCGTAGGGTGGAAGAGTCAATGGGCAGTGGTGTACTAGATGAGCTAAAGTGCATCTCCATTTCGAGAGGCTGCTGCTTGGGATCAGAAGTTACCAGAGTTCGTAGCGAGTTTGCGTCAGTGCGGGCGCCACACCCTTGCGTGTATATCATAGCGGATCGGCGTCACCACCCGTTTGGATTAGTCAGCAAGCCGGCGTGGGAGGGTGACCACCTCGTCATCGCTCTCGGTCCAATGCGCTGTAGCCGACTCCGTTCTGCACTCTCAGCGTGCTTGCTACCTCCTTGCAAGCACCACACGGGTGTGCTGGGACAGTAGGCATAGCTCCCGTTCTGGCACCACCCTGCTGAGGCCGATCTGCGGCTAATACTTCGTGCCGTTGTCTGTGGAGTCGGGCGGCCACTTGGACAAGGAGGCACTGCGGTTCTTGTCGGAGTTGGTGACTTTGCAGTGTCCAGCAATGAGCGCGTGTCTAAGGCGGCCTTCATTCGCGGTGCTCTTGCGGAGCCGAGCTGTTCTTTGTGCAGGGGCAATGGGTATTCCGCATCTATGGTGCGCTTGTTGCGGCACACGGATGTGAATTGCATAGACCGAGAGAGAAAGGCCAACACTGGACCAAACACGAAGAGCATGAAGCGCCTCAACATGGCCACAATCACAAGCACACTTCATCACCTACCTCAGGTGAGGGCACCGCCAAGCTTCCACGAAGGACAGGCCGGACGCGCGAGCATAGAAGTTTCCCACGGCGAGCTCAGCCATTGAGTTATACACGCAGAGGGCAACGCTGATCTCGCGGCAGACACCATTTATGAATTGCTGTTTTGTGAACAAACCACGACCACGCGCAGCGGCCCCCTCCCCCAAAGCATTGACCAGCCGCATGAAGGCTGCGCCCAGCCTGCCATGCGTCTCGACGGCCAGCGGCACGAATGCGTATGATGCGCCGGCCCACTAGCCGTAGTGGCAGATCTTGCGCTGCTCAGCCCGCGCCAGGACCCCGCCCACGGACTGTGCGGCCACCTTGCGGTGGGACTTGCAGCACGGGTGAACAACCACGACGTCGTAGACCACCTGGGCATTGTCCCGGATTGGGTCTGCAGTGTGGGTCGCACGGTGGCGGTGGAAAGCTCGGAGGAGTAGCTCGTCTGATTGCTTCTTGTCGTTCAGCGGTTTGCTCGCCATTGTGATTTTGCTCGATCTGCGGGTCGAAGGGGCCTCAGATCTAGACACCAAATGACGAGGTGTCCACTATTCACGGGGGTTTTACGTGCTTCTGCTACACAGCAAAATTTGGCGACCCTTTTCATGTCATGTAGCGCACAGCACATTTAGGGTTGTTAAGCTGCGTGCGGGCAGTCCGGGAGTGGGTGAAGGGTTGCCCATATGGGGTTTAGCAAAGGGACACGAGCGAGGGGGCCCCCTCAAAAAAGAAGCGCACACAAGACCAAAAGCGGCTGGCTTCACCAGGGCTCAACTTGTCCCCATTTCCCCACAGAGCTCCCGCGTTTTGGGAGTGGTGCGCGGGGGCCCCGGTAGGGCCCAGTGTATCCCCAAGAATCAGTAAGCTCCAGTCCATGCCGTCCCCAAAGGGGGCTAGAGCAATAAGAACGCAGCCGAAATGCATGCGCCAGACTCGATGCCGCCCCCTTCATATAAAAAGGTATTGCCGTCAGGTATGGGTGACGGCTATAGAAGGTAATTTTGGACCATGGGGTCTTCTTTCCCTGGTTTTGGGAACTGAACTCCCAAATCCCCACACTACCGCAAATGCCCCGGGGTACCACACACAGTGTGTGTTACTAAAAAGGGGCGGGGAAAAAACGCAGGAAGGAACAGGACATGTCCTTACCACAAACCCCAAACCGAGGCAGCAGACGCGTAGAACCAAACAATCACGCTCGCAGGGCCACCTTCCGGGCGTGGAGCCCTCCTCTCATAAAAGCAGCCCACCCCCGTGCCAGGCACTGCACTGATCCCTTCGACTTTGATCTGCCTTTGAGAGCGCTTCACGGGGATCAAAAAGCCAAGCAAACGCTCGCAAAATCCCTGAAGCTCATTGCCTTCCGCCAGCAAGGTCACGAGACCTACAGAGTTCGAGGGGTCGCCCGCCATGCTTTGTTCAGCTTGCCCTACGGGCATCACCAAAACTCGGGTAAATGTGGAATTTGTTCTTGCGTCCGCGAACGTTTGCATCGTAATCAAGCGCCACGGATCGTCATTTCAAAGCCTCAGTAGCCATAAATTTTCACCAACGCTCCCTCCCAAACTTCCCGCACCCCCACCATTTTCTAGCACCCAAGCAAGGCGATCGCTAAAAGGGGTTAAAAACGGCTTTTGGGAGTGTCACACGGTACATGCACTGCAACCACAGGCCACCGGGGGGCAGCTCTCTTTGAATCCCTGAAACCAAGCGCCCTCCCCAAACGCCAAGTGCTCCCGGAAAGCAAACGTATGGCGGGACCAGGGACTCAACGGCATCCCAGGTTTTGCTCATCGCACTTGAACTTTCCAAGAGGATCCCTGGGGCCCAACCAAAAACCAATCGGGAAGGGGCCACTCGCTTGGTCAAACCACGTTTCGGGGCCACGCGGGCCATTTTTTCAAAGCCCCCAAGGGCCCCCTGAAAAACTCTGATCCCCCCCTTTCCCCAAAACCCCCCCCCCCCGTATCGTTTGGTGGAGTCAGGTTGCCCCGAAAACCCGGGGGGCCCCCCGGGCGCAGGAGGGCTTCACGGGGCATCAGGCGTTTCGCCACCAGGTTTTTTCGGAATAGCCCAACTCCAACATAAGAAAGATAGGGGAGACAGGGGAGAGGTTCAGGAGGGAGGCGGGCCAGAGGGATCCTAGAGGAAAGATGTCCTTCGCAGATAGAAACCCCAAAAAAAGCGGGGCCCTATCCTTTGTCGTGATCACGAGTGATTCTGGCTTCGCCTTTTTCATGCGCACAGCAGGAGCCCTGAAGAGCAACCCAGCTTCATAACACCTGTCTCGGTTTTGAAATCTGCCACTTCACGCCTTGGAGGCGCCCAAGTTAAAGTGCTAACATTTAACACTTAACAAATTTAAACAACAACAACCCCCCCAACTTTTTAACAATAGACAGTTTTAACAGTGCTTAAAACCTGAAAAATCAAAATTGGCACAACGGGCACGAGTGCCTGCCACACCCCTCCAGCGCCGCCTTGCCCCTCGAGACGGGGCAAGCGTCTTGGGCCGCCGACGCGGGGTATGGAACTGTTGCAACACCGCATACTTCTTTGAGGGATTGCTAACTCCCTTGCATCTCAAGGAAAGTTGCCGAGCGACCAACGCAGTTTTACTAGGGACCCTTCGGGCCAGGGGATTTATCGGACGCGAGGGCGTCTGCAGCTCGAGAGTACGCTTTGGGGGGCCCCTGTCACCGAAATGTTGCGTTCGCGCCTGCATCCAGAGACCTGTTGCCGCAAGCATCCATGTGCACCACGAATACTACAATTCACACTTAAACTTGCACACTTGCTGAGCGGTCCTGGCCGACGATGATGCATGCGCGCAATATGGCTATGCTTGTACGCTCTTCACGCACCGTTTTTTTCCAAAAACCCCAAGCAGCGAGCCCCGCACCAACACAAATTTTTTGCAGCCCCATTTACGGGTGCCGCAGTTTTCGACCATTTTGCGCTCAGGGGGCTGCTCCAGCACTGATTCCATGCGTAAGCTGCCCGTGGGGTCGCCGCCCGCGTCAACCCACCACCTTGCCGCATCCGCAACACAAACGGATGCGGCCCCAAAATGCACCCCCTTCTTCCCGCACGCTACGATGGGTCGCCGGGTTTTGTGCCGCGCATTGCAAGCGGGGTAGCGCTTGCACATCCGGGGTTGACACGGGAACCGCCACCCCGGGAGATTGTGGCGCTTCCAGACAACCGCGGGATGCCGCCACTGACGCAGGCGGCCTCCGGGCCGCAGCAGAACGCTCCATCAAACCCCCAGATCCCGGGCCCCTACGGCCACAAGGCGCGGGGGGGGCATTGACAGTGAAAGGGTGGGAAAGAATTCTGCCCCGGGGTTCGCACAGGCGGGTTCTCGCGGGAAATGTAAGGAACCCTTTGCAAGCAGGCAACGTCGAGCCCCCGGGGCTCAAAAAAATTTTGGCGTCGTTGTGCGCTGCAGCCGACAGAGGTTCGCCGAGATGGGCGTCTTGTACACTTTCGCCGCGGCACGCAAGAGGTACAAATTCCGATTACCCTCCCGCACTGCTACCCCCACGGCGTGTGGCCCAGCGGCGAAGGCCCAAGCTGTAACAGGGAGCGTAACAGAAACGAGTACCCCGGGGGTTTCCCCCCAGCACACGGGCCGGGGCAGTGCGGTGCGGCGGCACAGCGCAGCAATTGGGGTCGAGCCCGCACGCCCGAACATTTTTTTCGCTCCAAGGTTATCCGGCGGCCGCCGATGAAGCGGCTGAAAAGGCAGTTCGGGGCGACGGGGCACTTTTTTAGGTCTTTAAGAAGTCCGCCACGCCAAAGTGGCCGTGGCGGATGGCATCATCAGGGTGGCCGGGCCCAAACGGTCCTTGACGGGTGCGGGCGCCGTAAACGCTCTGAGCAGGCGAGAGCTCCTTGTGCCCCTTTTTTTGCCGCTAGGTGCGCGCAGGCGGTCTCGTATCCGACTCACAACGTCGACCCTTTCCCCGTCGAGGAGCCGCGTGACAGTCTTGACGTCGTTCGAGGCCGTCGCTTCGATAAACGCGATCGCCGCTGCCCGATTGGGGGCCGTATGGGGAAGTTGACGCGTTGCTGCGCCCCCTCGTTCTTGCGAAGCGGGCCCAGGTCGCAGATTCGCGCTGGGTTGCGACTTTTCCAGCGCACCGCCTGCCTCGACGTGTGAATGATCTCCTCGACGACCTTTTCCTGCGTCCTCCACGACGGGCCACAGGTGCGATAGTCTTCGACGAGAGCGCAAAAAGTTTGCGAGGGTTTTTTTTTCCCCAAATGAGGGACAGTCCAGGGCCTCAGACGGAAGATGAAAAGCAAGCTCGCCCACCGGGGGCCGCGGCCTTCGCCACGACGTCCGCACAACTTTAAAAACCCGGACTGCAGCCATCACCCCAAAATGGGTTTTGACCCCTGCAAAGGTTTTTGGCACAGGGCCCATTCGCAAGCTGTGTGGCGTGTCCGTTTGCAAACCGTTTTTTCTCAAGCGGGCAAGAGAGGCGCACGGTCTCGGAGCCGCTTTACGATAACGAGAACACTTTGACTGGCCCGCTGGCGATGATGAACAAATCAGCGCAAACATCGTTGTCCCGGAACAGGACTTCGTCGGCCTGCTCATGGTGCGCACTTCATGCCCCAGGGATTGGATGGCATGTCCGTTGGTGGTAGCAACGCTCCAGGCAGTGACGAGGCTGCTCCAAGATGCGAGGCTCGCACGGGTGCCGTGAAGGAGCACGACCCACAACAAGCAAGGTCCAAATGATTTGTTGCGGTGTCCTACCACGGAACCAATCGGCCTTTTGCATTACGACCCACAAAATGCAAATTCCCAAAAGCTGGCCAGGCCGCATGCCACGCTTAGATCGCATGTGGTAGCTTGATGCATACCGCCAGCGTGGTCTCGCGCAGCGCCACTGCAAGGGCTGCGGTGAAGCTAGACGAGCAGCGCAAGAACATGTAGTTGGCCTTGGGCGAGCGGCAGGGAGAGATGCATCGCGACCTCGACTTGCAAGCTGCTTGAAAGGTGATCAAGCATCCGGTCTGTGGCGCCCTTTTTATCGAGGCGTCGAAATAGACGGTAGCGAGTCCTGTACTTTAGCAATGCTGTGAAACTCTGAGTGTCTGCACACCAGCAGCAGCAAACATGGACCGTGCACAATGAAAACGGCACACGGCGCTCCACGTGGCGACAGGAGAATGACAGGTACCTGGGCAAGGTCTGGCGGCAAGTTGTGTTTGGCTATGAACGACTGGACTTGCTCGACCTCTGCGCGCTTTTCCACAAGGGCCGCACCCACTACCCATCACCATGTTCGTGATCCCCCCATAACATATGCGTACATCGTCAGCGTCGTCAGCATCGAGCTGCACGGCATCACCGCATCTTTGCCCCTATTTCATCAGAGACGGGCTGTTTGCTGCAGATGTTGATGCAAACCTTTATGGAGGAGGCGCACACTTGTTGATCACGGAGCTTGCACCAGCACTCATTAGCACACAGCATTTAAACTGGCAGTCAACAAGGCACACGTGCAAGCGCTTGCAACGTGCTGAGTCACATTCGTGAAGCGAATTGACGACGTCGCCGAGCAGTGCGGAGAGGCTTGTATGCCCGCTGAGCTTGCAATACCTTACAACTCCCTTCGAACAATTACTACGGTTCGCACGATCGTGCAGCTGGGTAGCGCCGCGGCGTTGTGAAATTGAAAACATGCATGGCGTAACACAAGCGCAAGCAGCAGGTTGCAAGCCCACCAGATTGTGAAGAGGATCTCTGCAGCATTCTTGGGAGTGGTGTCTCCGACAAGTGATGAGCAAGAGAGCGTCGACGCCGACCAGTAAAAAGCCACCAAGTACTGCCCTTGTTGATTGGCACGCTGTCCGCCCAGATGCTACCATAAATGCAGACCTTGAAGTATTAACCTGCGAAAGCCGTCATGTTGGCAAGATATGGACACATGCCCCGCAGCAACGGGGTTGAACAATCGCAGGCGTCATGGAACGCTACCAGAGGCTGCAGTGATTTTTTGCAATTGCCGTCGATGCGCCGGCAGAATCCGAACTGTCAATTAGGCCTCACGTGTCATTGGCTTTGGAACGGAAGCCCAAGAAAGGTGGGGGAATCCTGGGGGAGCCGGAGAGATCGCACCCAGCTGCTCGGGTTCTGCCTTCCTCAAAACTGGGCTTTGAAGTCATCGATTGTGTGAGGCTCTCGCACAGTCCCAATGTACCACCAGATCCCTGAAAAGCACATACCTCGCAACAACCACGACATATGTCGTTTTCGACTGGGTTCCTCTGCAGGAGACAAGTCGACTCGCCTCTCACAATCCCCCGGGGAAATCCATTCATGACAACGCTGCTCACAAACCCGGCGCAAGCCCCTTGCCGCTCCCCCGCATTTCCGGAAGCATATGAAACACAGCAAGCGTGTTCCAGAAGATAAAGGGGGGGTCGCACAGCCGTATATGTGTGTCAAGCAGAAGAGCAATGGCAGCAAACGCAGAATCCCGTCATCACGCCAACGTGGCCAGTCTGCCGCTGAAAGCGTCCTCGTAAACCCCAAAAGAGTTTGTACACGCGGATCTTTTTGGGGCAGCCGCAGCCATGCCACGACCCGGGCGTTGACATTGCCATTGAAGGCTACCAGTGTCTGCAGCGGAAGTGCCGCCACAAGATCCATGAAAAAGACTCGCTTAGAAACGTGTGCGGATGCCCTTCAGGTCGAAAGACGAGGACTCCCTTGCGGTTGTAGAAAGCACGCAAGCAGTGCGAAATCATGTCAATAAATCAGCAGGCCCCAAGGCAGTTGTTCGTGAGTGAAACGCGAATGCCTGCACGCAACCGATGATGTCCCCTTGTGCTGCCAGCATGCAATTGAGCAGCCGCCTGGACAATCTTGCAAGGCCGCCAAAATTCATGAAGTGCAGAGCTGCATACCTATTCTGACCGAAGTGGGGGAAGGCGATGTTCAGTGGTACCTCCCAGAAGAAGTACAGACTGAGAGCACGAATGAGCCAGTCCCACGCAGTCCATCAAACGCGACGAGGGCTGCATGACAAGCCAGCTGGGATCTGGCGGCAGCCCCGGGTCCGCCTGTGCATGCAAGGGATGGTTTGAAAGCACGCTCCAGGTCAGACTTTTTGACGCCTGTCCTGCGCCCGCTGTGTTCCTCGGCGACCAGCTGCTGCAAACGTTTAGGGTGTGAGTGAGGTAGAGCGACAACGATTGGATACCAGCGCACGGACCCAATCGTTGCGCTCTGATGCGGGGAGCACAGGATGCAACGGAGACCAAGACGATCTAACGGCCCGGGTATCGAGGTCTCATGTCGTGGGGTTCGCGTGCGACCCCGAAAACAGAAACGAATGCTGAGCTCAGTGGCACATTTCCCCCATGGTCTTTTTTGCTTGGGAGGCGACCATTTCGGTCGCCGGCACAACGCTGCGAGCACCAGCCACCATCTGTGCAACGCAAGGACACGTTATGGCGAGACAAGCGAGCGCCAAAGAACAGATGGTGCATCCAGCATGTGTGAGCCCCCCCCCCCCCGCACCTCGACAATTCAAAAGTGCTCTTGTTGAAAAATTTAGCTGACTCGTGAGGTGTTTGATGGTCAAGTCCGCGTGCTTATGGAGATGACTTCTTTTCGCGTTGCACGGGGAACGAAAAAGATCCTCACGCCTGCCGGGGGTGCACCCGCCCCCAAAAACCCATTGATGCGTCCCAACCCCGCAAGCGCGCATGACATGAGCCGTCCTACCGTGCGTGGGAAAAAGGGCCCTGGAACTCGACCGAAACCATAAAGTCAACTTGGTCCCGCCCCCTGAGCGCTGTCGCCTCGCGTCACTAGTTCGTAAGCAAGCTGAGCGCCCCATCCGAGTCCTTAGATTCCCCAAACCCAAGCTTCGCCATGAGTAAAATTTCACGGCATGAGTTCCCAAAGCGGGTCAGACGTGTGTTGCTTTGCTTCTCGGTGCTTTGCTTCTCGGGGGCCCGCGAGGTCTTGGGTAGCTTCAGGGCAAGCAACAGCCGAAATGATGTCAACAAGCAGACTCACATGCGAAGGGCGCGCTCACCGAGCGCATGCCGCTTTGAAGCTCATCATGCCCCTCCACGCGAAAAAATCGGAAGGAATTGAGCATGCCCCGCTTCCCCCGTCCCGCCCACCCGTCCAAGATCACCCAAACGCAGCGCAAGCCCCTTTACAGAGCGCTTCGGATGACGGGGGCCCTGGCTCCCATGTGATGGTGTTCTTTTGGTTCAAGTCCAGGGCAGCAAAAGCCAGCTGCGCAGCCTACACGGTCGCTGCAACGTCACTCGGCAGGGTCGATGGGGCGTCGCTTGCTTCTCTCCCCGGGGTTGAGGTTCTGCCAAATCAAACTTGGGCCCCCTGATGTCCCGGGCTCATCGACCGGCGTCCCGGGGCCAGCAACGGCGATTGGTGCGGGTCAGCTTTTGCTTCACTCACCTGGGCCCCCAATTGCGGAAGAGTACCCTGGCACATCAGGCGGATCAGCGAGAGCTCTTTAAACCTGCATAGCTGGGCAGCATGACCACCAGCATTGGATCGATCGGGGCTCTTCACGACAACCCCTCAGAAAACGGTTTTTGTGTCTTTGTGAGCACACCCTCGGGACCGGTAAAAAAACACTGCAGCAGTGGGTGGAATGGGCCCCGGCGTCAGTCACAATCGAGACTTGCTCAAAAGCCCAGGGTGCCATGGGGGGCCCCAGGTTGAGAATGAGAAAAGCCCAACAGTTCTCGAACCTGCAAGAGTTGGGTTTCAAAGTTCGATGCTCTCGCAAACCGGGCCCTTTATCGCTGAAAGCAAAAGCCGGGGAAACATTTAGTGGCTCTGATACAGGCAAGTGACCTAACCCCCAGCACCACTATGACGCAATTCGGTATGCACTTCGAAACGCGTGCCCGGGGCGGACCTTTTTCCCCCATTTGGGTCTTTAAAAAAGTTCGATGATGACCTTGTGCTATCTGCCTTTTTTGTATATGGCCATGCTCGGATTGGAGATCGAAAATTTGACAATGTGGGAAAGCAGGGCGCAAGTCCCACGCGACTACTTGCTACAGCTTGCTCCCCAAGGCCCCGTTTTTCAGGACAGCAGCTTTTTTTTGCAGCGAACTTTTCCCGAAGTTGGTGTAATCCCCAACAAGCGCCGGGGCCCTCCATTGCTTTCTGCCCCCGCAGATTGAAGAAAAGAAATTTGCTGCACCCAACAGCCGGAGTGTCTTGTCGCACATAGGCATGCCCCGAGAACTTTTACTAGGTTGCACCCGTTGCCCAGACTGCACGCCGCCGGGGCCTTTCAAAGCACCGCGGGCCAGCCATGCGGGCAGGCCAAAGCTTCCCAAATGAGATCCTGACACTACGCGGGGGGGGGGGGGGGGGGGGGGGGGCGGGCATGCCACGTGACAACCGTTACAGCGCATCGCACCGCCCTGGTCCGTTGCGGCGTCGTAACCTGTTTGCTTTTGAAAAGAACGCCAGTACGCCACATCTTCAGAAAAAGCTGGTTCTGCGCCCAATGCTGGCCAGCGAACCAAAAAAGTCAAAAAAAGGAAAATTGCCGCATAAATTTTTTAGGGGGGGCGGGGTGGGTGTTGCACAAGCAAGCTCTCAACGAGCCGCGCCGTCCCCGAGCGGGGCACCTTGTCTCAGGGAAAGGCGCCCGTTTGAGTTTTGTTTGGGCCGACTGGTGTCCCCTGCAGCGAGACTTCGGGCCGGGGAAAAGGTGCGTTTGTGAGTGTCTCAGACTCAAAATGCTCTGAAGACTCGGGGTGCTTTAAAGCCCTGCGCACCTCCCCAGGACTGAGCGACCGGACGACCCTTCCCCCTTCCCTTCCGCACAATCGACAGGTTTCCACCCCAATTGTCTGTTAAGTTGACGTCGCGCTGTGCACTGTAAAGCCTGTACAGCGCCAGAAATTTCCCCCCCTCGCCGCCCGTGCTGCAGATGCCTGCAGTGCAGAGCCCGCTATGACTCCGTGCCCAAAATTCTGTGTCCCATCAACAAACCGGGGGGGCACGCATTTTCACGTGGTAAACAAACAAGAACCCCCAAAGACGAGGCACACCCCTCAAAATTTGTCGTTGCAGTGACGCCCCGCTTCCGCCCAGCAATGCACGCCCTTTTCCCGCCCCCAGGGAGGCCTGGAAAGCCCCCCCCCTAGCGTTTAGAAGATTCACTCAGCTGTCTAGGCCTTTAAACTCCTTCTAAATTTCCCCCCTGGACAGCATCCGAGAAACCTAATGTTGATAGTTGCCCCCTAAAAACCTGGCTCTTTTTGCTCTTTGCATCGCACCCCAAAAAAGCGCGGGCGAAAACCCCCGTCGCGATGTACAGCGGGCCCCGACCCGGGGTACCCCACAAAGCCCAAAAATGCCCTTCACACCTGTCCTTGATGTTCGCTTTCCCGCCTTTTACGCAACTTCCCCCAGCCCTCTTTGCAGTTGGGGGCAGCACAGTGCCCCCACCGACCATGTCGTTGTTGCCTGCAATTGATGCTGCACCAGCGCGGGGCACATCAAGGAACTTTGGCGTCGTCGTTTTGTGCAGCCCCCTTCACCCCGAAGCATCCTTGCGCAACTCGCCCTTCGCGATGGCGTCTCCGCGACTGCGATGTTGTTGCATTTGAATGTTAAACAACGGTGTTTCCCCCCACGGTCTACAAAAAGCTACCCTCGCGTACTTGCTGGGCAGCAACTTGACCACCGCGATTGCCCCAAACCCGCTAGGTGCAGCGTGGACG
Source organism: Conus ventricosus (assembly GCA_018398815.1). Lineage (NCBI taxonomy): Eukaryota > Metazoa > Mollusca > Gastropoda > Neogastropoda > Conidae > Conus > Conus ventricosus. The sequence goes on from JAFLJL010001977.1 coordinate 23,761, forward strand.
GTCTCGAGTCCCCCCTTTATTGATGGGGCCCCCCCGAAGGACACGGACTTTTGGGGAAACCCCTTGGGGGGAGGGCCCCCCCCCCCCGTTGGGGGGGGGGTCGGGCGCTGCGCTTTGGGGCCAAACGCGCCCTTGGGGGCCCTCCCTCGCCCTGCCAGGGCGCCAAAAGGGGTTTTGCGAGGGGAACCCCTGGGAAAAAAATCTCAGTGCAAAAACCCTTTTTTGGGGGTTTTCAGCAAACTGTCCTCTTTTTGCACCGGGAAATGGGTTTTTCCGGGGCTCTGCATGGGGTCTGTTTGGGGGTCGTTTTCCCAAAACCCGGCCCCCCGTGAAAAAAGAGTTTTTGGGGCCCCAATGATGACTCGGTCTGGGCCCCCGACGAGTCTGGAGTGACTCATGCACCATGAATTCGTCACAGCCATGGCCCATGTGGCCAGCCGCAACGAGAGGGGCCCTAGAGCTTTACAGCCGTTGGCACGTACCTAGCAAGAAAGAAACTGCCCCGATGCACACGGTGCGGCACCTGCCCAGAATCTTGCGTCTCCCTGTACTGCCTGCGAACAATCACCAACGGCACCCCCCCCCGTGGGGGTTATGCACACAGTGCGCTCATTTTTTGGCGCTTTCCGCGTTCGCAGGCACGCCTCTATCGCGGGGCACCAAACAGTTTGCAAAAAGCGTGCATCGTAGCCGTGCCCCCAAATCAGAAGTGAGCTCCGTTGCAAAGCCGATGCCTCTGAAACACGCTCCCCCGCCGGAACGTGGGGGGGTGGAATCCAAAAAGCAGTCCCACATCTTTTCCACGATTCCGGCATTAAGTGCCCCCACTTGAGTGGGGGGGGCGAGAGAATGAGCCCGCCCCCCGGAAAAGACTCCACCAGTGTTCCTTTGACATCCTACCATGACCCCCCCCGTTTTGACAAAACGAGCACGCGCGATGTCTCCGCGCTTTAGAACGAGTTCTCCGGGGTAGGAAAACCTCCCGAGAGAGCATGAAACGCACAAGGAATTGGCATTGCGCCGCAAATAAGGTGAGTTGCGCTGCACCGTAAGCGGCAGTAGCATCCGCAACGCAGAGCGCAGGATAGGGAAGCGTCGAAAAGGCCGCCTCCAGGATCAGAGCGTGCAAGCGCGCAACAAGGATCTCAGACACACACGGCGTCACACGTAATCGAGTCAGGGCGGCTTTTCGGGAATGTACCTGCAGCCCCGCGTCCAGAGAGGGGCCGAGGAGTGCTGCTGCGGGAAGGAAACGTGTTCCTTGACTTCGACCAATTTTTGGGGGCAGCGCTCGCGCCTGAAAAAACTGCTCGATTGGGCCAAGAGTTCCTTGGTAGCCTCGATTTCCGGGGTTTTTTCTTGACGGGGTGTGGAACAGATGCCGGGGGTGGGTCGTAATATTTCACGTTCGGCCACCACTGGAGCGCGACTGGGCAGCCCGCTGCGGCACACCCTGTATCCCGGGTTTTCGTGAGAAAGATACCCTTTGAACAACATCACCGTAAGCAGCCACTCCGCTTGGCAGGCCCCAACCAAATTTCACACGCGACGGGGCGTCGCAAGAAATCGCACGGTTGCAGGTTCCCACACACAACGTAGTCTTTGGCTGGCGCGCACCCCATACTGTACAGGCTGGGCCGGGTCCATGGTTTACCGCAGTACGAGCCACCCAGGCGTCCACCCGTTGATGTAAAGCTTCGCTGAGAAGTCGCGCGGCCCCCAGAAAGGGAGAAAAAGCAGCCCCCTCCAAAGCCAGTGGGCAATGAAAAGAGAACTTGAAGAACGGACCCCCGGATCGGCGAGGCCATTCCCCTGGGGGTCCGTGAGAACTTCTTTAGGCTAACCTGACAGGCGCAGCATCGAAGCGGCCCCACGCGGCCAGATGGGGCCAAAGCCAAGGATCGCCGCCCAAAGGGGGCCATCAGGGAGTTTTCCCAGGCCCAACCCACAGAATCTGGCTCCGCATTGTTACCCAAAGGGGGGACTGCGGAGGCGCGGCGCGCCATCAAATGATACTGCTCGCGATCGATCCTCCTCATTGGGCCCGGGGCATGGCGTCCACAACTTTTCTACTGTCGAGCCTGACAGCCGAGATCCCACACAATGGCATGCGTGCCGTCACCACAGGGCCACACGAAAAATCTCGACGCCCCCGGAGCACGTAGATACGGGCTGGCACAACGTGCTTCCTCAATGTCGCCAGTGAAAAAATGTTGCGAGCAACTCAGAAGGGTAGGTAAAATTGCGAAGGCGCGGGAAGAAGTCCGTGTGGGGCCGCGTCACCCCCAGCGCCATAAGCCAACGACTGCCCGGGGGGAAAATATGCTCAGAAACGCAACAAACAAACCACAGCTGTCCTCTCCCTCCTTAAATCGAACCTTCTTGCAACCTTTGCGCCCGAGGCACCATTCGTGATGATTTTAAAGGCAAGCGCGCGTGAGCGGAGCGGATGGGAGTTTCTCCCCCGCATGAACAGACCACAGGGGCAACAATCCGCCTCGGAAATTTAAACAAACGGCGTGTCCCCCAAGCCGCGCCCTTGTTTTTGGGCGAGCAAAGTACCGCAACCTGCCCATTCCATATTTTTGCACATGCATGGGGGAAAACAGATTTAAAGCCGGGGCAGATGCCTTTTGGTCACCTGTGTGTTAAAAACAGCGGTGGGGCCAAGCCGGGCGCGTCCTGCAAACGCACCAGGGAGCCACATGCGGGGACCCTGCCCGCATGGGCCCATCTTCGGCGCTTTCTGGAAGGCACCGCTCATGCCACCAACACAGCTTTGCGTCCATCTGCCCGCATGCAGCATCATTCCATGCGAGTGAAGCGCAATACCACAAACCACAGACGCTGCAGCGCCATTTCACGGCCCCGTCTCGGCCTTGAAAGCCCAGCACGAAAGCCACGCTGCACGTGAGGCCAACCCCTGCTTTGCCCGTCAGAAGCTGCCACCCCTTGTGACAGGGAACCAAGTGGGCCCGGGGCGGTCCAAGCCTCAAAGGGCTGCTCTGTTTTCTGACAGCGTCTTTGAAACCCAGCTTGCCGAGCGGACCTTTTCCAGATTTTCGGGGCTTTCTGCCAATCCCTCCATGCCCCAACCATGAGCTGCGTTGTCGCGCGTGGTGACCTTTCATCGTCGAAGAGCGCTTGGGAAATCGGAAAAGGGCCCCTGTGTGGTGCGCTCAACCCAAGGGGGCCCCGGGGATGGGCTCCTCGTGAAGGCTGCTTTGGAATGTGATAACCGCTGCGGCTGACTGTCGCCCCCGCTGGGATCAAAAGGGACTTGCTGTCCAACTTGAGACACGGAAGGGATGCATCGGTGCGTTGCGGGGGAGGCCCCCACCGATTCGCTGCACACTGTACTGCGATACTGCAGGCCCGGAGCACCCCCGGGCCCTTACGGCGCCCCCCGGGGGAGCATCGCTGCAGACAAAGCGGCTCTCACCTTCGCGGAGCCCTTCTCCGTGCCGGGGTTGCCCCCGAGCCCCTTGGTCCGGGATGCTACGCTTTGGGGGCGTTTGCAAGGACGCGGGGGTCTTTCACTGCTTCTTCCGCGTCGGGTCGTTTTTCATAGGGGGTCAACTAGCAGGTTTGGCGTTGGGCGCCCGGTGTCCAAGCGTTGTCTCGCCTCTGAGACAGAACTCGCTCTGCACGGTCTTTGAGACGCGTGGGTCCAATTGCAGCTTCGCGCGGTGCGGCGGTGGCGACGTTTCAAAAAAGTACAAAAGGGTGAGCCCATGGGGCCCTCGTATGTGGGGGGGCTGTGCGGTTGGGAAACCCCGTCATAATGCGCGGGCCCGAGCGCGGCGAACGCTTTTCAGCGGGGCCCGCGGCTTTAGTGGACGGGTGGGCCTGATGGCCAATGGACAGCCATCGGTTGGCTTGGGGTGAAAACAAGTTTCTGCGCGGTAAGCCAGGGCGGATAAATCGCGCCGCGGCCCCCCCGCCCCCTCATCCACCGCTGTTGTAGAGGACGCACACGGCTGTCCCCACCAAAAGCTGGTGCCTGCAAGATGCAGGGGGGCACATTTATTGTTTGATTCCCCTGCCCTGTTGGCTGCACATGACTTCGCAGGAACGATTCTTACATGATTCTACCTGCTTTCAGGTGAAAGCATGATTCCTAGGGGCAAGGGGGCGCGTGCTCGGAGTAGCACGCGAGCCAGCTGCGTTCTCTCTGTATCGCTTTTCCCCTGCAAAAAACATACGGCCCGGAAAAATTCGAAACAGATCTTTGCAACTGTGACAGCGTCGAGGCTGCCCGACTAGTGGACTGTGGTCCCGCACGAAAAACAGCTCTGGAGAAGCTGCTCACAAGCCTTGCTTCTGTTCAGAAACCCTTGAAATTTTGTCTGCACGCATTGCGATACCGCAATATGTCGACCCCAGGCACTGCACGTCAAGCGGGCGACCAATGCGGAGACCGCGTATTGTTAGAGACAACACACGCAGACACGATTCCAACTGATTCCGCTCCGCGCGCCGACACCTTAGCAACGATTACAACTATTTTGTCACCTTTTACTTCGCAAGCCGGGTCATCGCCGAAGTTGGGAAATTCCCTTACGCAGGGCCAGCGCCCCCCGGGTTGCAGCTTGCCTCCGGATGCGCCCCCACCTTCAGCCCGCCGCTGAAAAACCGAAACATCCCCCCATTCGATCGGACCATCATCGGGCCACCTTTGACCTCATCGGTAGGCTCCCAGGCGACGAGAGGGGCCCAGAATGTCCTCCCCGTGACCAAGGCGGGGTGCGGGCTCGTAACATGACCCCGAGCACGCGTACGCGGCCGGCACACTGTGCTCCGCGCGCACGGGCCCCCCAAAGGGGCCCAGGGCTTGCCCCGTGCGGCGGCATGTGCATCAAAAACTGACGGCTTGGGGCAACAAAGCACGGGGCTCGCCCATCCTCTGGCCCCTTGGCAAAGGATCCCCCAGGGGACCCTGCGAGCCGTCCCGCAAAAGCCAGCGCGACCCAGGCGCGTGCCCCACTGCTCGGAGTGCCGGCAGCTCGGGGAACCTGCCGAGCAGTCGAGCACACAGACCCCGGGGGGTGCAACGAGGGGCGGCTTCATGATTTCGGGGCGATGTGAGTGGCGGATGCTGTCGACCCCGCCGCACCTCGCAGCGGGGAACCCCGAGTTTGGGCCACCCTTGGGTGCGCGGGCCTGGCGGGCCCCGCGCTTGAATCCATCAGTCCAGTAAGCGTGCTGCCGGCGGCTGCACCAGACGACCTAGCCATGCCCCGGCCAGTGCTCGCCGGACCAGGAGATGCAACACGGGCCACGCATTTACGTTTGGGGTATCTGGTACTCGTGTGGGGGGGCCTTTTTCGGGCGGCCCCCCCCTTTTCCAAGGGG
>JAFLJL010001978.1:0-28647 GCA_018398815.1 Conus ventricosus
ACCCCAACAACACACACACACATGTGTAAACACGAAAGGGGCATAGGCGACCCCCTAAAAAAACTTGACAGTTCGTGACATGCGCCAGAAGGATTAATAAGAAGATATGTACAAGATTAATTTTAAAAAAAATAATCTTATTTAAAAATGGAGGTTCAACAGTTTAGGTAAAGCAAATAACTGAACTTAAAAAGGAAATAGAAAGCGACTTAGATAAGTAAGAGTTACTAAAAAGAAATATGCTAAACTTTAAATACTCTTCTATGAAATTTACGGGCTCATCAGCTGTAGCTAGCGTAAGTGCTGGGTCTAGTGTTGCTTTTTAAAGCCACTGGGGCTGGGCAACCAGCCTCTTTAGCATTAGGGGGCCTCGGAGTTAGTTTAGGCGCTATTTCTATGATTGAAGTGCTGTTTAAAAAAAAAACTCCTAAATTACAAAAGCACACTCCCATTGTAGCCCACATCAGCAAAACTTGTTCATTAAAAATAAGAATAAGCAAATCATTACGGGATGAAAACTTTACGGACGAAGAATTTCAGAAGCTATGGCGACGGTGGGGATTACAGACGGCAAAAAATTAAAACTTCAAAAAGAGTGAGAAAGACGTTTCCCTTCACGACGGGTAGACACTGATGCAATTAAAGAGAACTTTGAAAAACAAACACACATCAGTTAAAACCAAAATAGGGTAAAAAAAATGGTTTCCCAGACTTAGCCGTCCTGGACTGAATGACTAGCTTGCAGTCTCACCGCCTCGGTTAATATTGATTTCAACTACCGCCACCACTGATTCACTCGTTCGCTTAGCTGATTGATCGCGGGCCCAGAGCAGTCGTCTGCTTCAGCGGGTCCAGGGGTTGGCGTCTGCTATCCGATGGACATGCGCAGTGGAGAATTCTGTCACAGTCTTCCTGTGAAAAATATTTTTCGCAAGTGGTTGACCTAATTCTGTTTTTTGGGAAAATTTTGTTAACCCGGAAAAAGCGGTGACAACTTTTCTTACTGGGGCATGTCTAGTCTCATTAACATGATGAAATCGAAACAACATTGTGATACGCAATTTCAGCCTTTGTGAATACAATAACATGATGAAATCGAAACAAAATTGTAAGTGCTCATGTGCAAATATAAAATTAAGGGTAATAAAATCGAGTTTGCTAAATTCTAGACACGAATGGACACAGAATCGTACAACAGAGGGGGCAAATAGACCAAGTTACTCAAAAAATATCTTCGTTAAAAAATTTGGCAATGAGTCTGATTCTCAATCACAGTCCGAGTGAAGGCATAGCGCCGGCGTTACGTAGAAGCTGTCAGGCAAGTTATTGATTTTTCCCTCTCCACAGCTATGTGCTGCATTGCAGTGTGCGAGTGTGAATTAGAAAGATGGGGGAGAGGCGGAGACAGACAGACAGAGAGATGTTGCTGATTAATTATTTTTTTTAATTTATAATTTTATTCTGGTTTAAAAATGAAGCCCGAAGAAGGGTTAAAAAGCTTACTAATATACTTTACAAGTTGAATTGGAAGGCCGATAGAGAAGAGTTAAGGAGCGTTTAAAAAATCAATTACTGATCTTTTAATCACAAAATAGACAAACAACAGAAGAAGGCCACATGAAATCCCAAAATTTTTTTGGCCCCAACCGGCTAAAAGTTGTTTCCCGTTTTAGGATTTTTGGGCTTCAAAGATGTTGACGATTTTTTTCTACCCCCTGAAGGAGTTAAAAACTATTCTTTTAAAAGATTAGTTTTTACGATTATAAATACATGAAAACACTGAATTTACAATTATTTTTTTTATTTTTTTTAGTTTAAAAAAATGGCTGCCGAACCAAAATCTGATTTAAAGAATTGAAAATGAACTTTTTAGAAAAAAATGAAAGTGTTAAACATTGATTTATGAAAGGGTTGGAAAAATGATAGTAGGGGCGGGGGTTTCACCCCTTTTTTTGGGTCTCGGGCGGGATCCCCCCGGTTTTTGCCCATGCGCGACAGGGGTCGCCAGGGGGGGGGGTTAGGGGTGGGGCAGGGGGGGTGGGCAGGGGGCGTCTGGGGGTCAGTTTTGTTTTTGTTTTTGTTTTCTTCACGATGAGTCACGCCCGTTAAAAAAAAAGGTTTTTGTTTGCTGACGAATGGTTAAAAATAGATGGGGGGGGTGTCTGTTGCAGCCCCCTGGGGACGTGTGACCCGGGGTTTGTTTTTTTTTTGGCTGCGGGTACGTAACGTTTAGACAGAGACGGGGGTTGAGTTTGGGATGATGCGGATGACAGGGAATCCGTGACCGGAAAAAAAAGAATTAAATGGGTCGCTAACGAAGAAGCAAGGCCCAAAGGGGAAACACCCTTCCTTTTGGATTGCGGGTCCAACAGGAAGTGGAAAAAACTGTTTGGGCAACAAGTTTATAAATCACATCCTAAAGTAAAAACCCCCTCCCGAGAGTTTGGGGTGGTTACGGAGAGTGGCATCGGATACATTTTTTGAAAGGGTATTTACGAAGGGACTACCCAAAGTAGAAAAGGGGATGTTCAGAACGACGTTTGGGGGTGATTGACTTATGAGCGAAACGAAACTAAAAAATTTATTTAAAAAGGTAGTCATCTCGCAACATGAGTTCATGTACATCGGCAAAAATCTTTTTGGGGAAAAACAAAAAAACAACGGACCATCACTTGAACAGTCTTATCTGGTTATTCAAAACCCAAAGACACCTCACGATCACCCTTTAGCTAAACAGATGTACCCCAAAAAATTGAAGTACGTTCGGAAAGTTTTTAAAAGAGGCGACATCCAAACCCCAGGTTATTTGCTGTTTGACCTTCGTCGGGAAACCCCGTCATCCCCTTGAGAACACTTATACCCCCGCCCCATAAAGTCGTGTAGTGCGAAATGATTTTTCGTTTTCCAATATACCATTTTTTACCCCAACGATATTTTTTCTTTTGGGGAGAAAGGGAGGAAGGATTTTGGGGAGATTTATAACACATGTAAAGTCTTTGATACAGTGTACCGGGGTAACCCCCCCCCGTTTCGTGGGGGAGCCCTTTTCAGTGAGAGGGGGTCTTTAAAACGGCCCCCCCTCACACACGGGGTTTTTTGCGCCCGAACATTACTCTTCACATCTGTCGGCGCGTATGAGAAGGAATCTACCCATGTTGCAGTTGTTGTGTGGTGCCAACCCTGCTTTTTATTAAGGGGGCTCAAAAAGGGGCCTCCCAAATTTTGACAACCCCCTGAGTAAATTTCCCCCTCAACATTTTAAAGGCCGGAGACTGCCCGCCCGAAAAACATTGTCGATACAAGCGAGTTTACCCCCCGGGGCGAAGACGGGAACACCACAAGAGAAAGAAGCAATCTTGCAAAGGGGGGGATTTCTCGGTGCCCCTCAAACCTGTCCGGGGGGGTGCCGGAGGATTACTGGGGATTGTAACCACTCATGGACATACGAAGAAAATGATTTTAGTGGATCCCCGTTGCTAACTCTGTTCGCGGACCTCCATTCCTACGCCGCATCTGCAGTCTTGGGGACATGGTCACAGTCGTGATATATTAGAAAAAATGAACAACCCGGCCGAAACAGGCATTGTATCATCAACCCTTGGAAAAATTTTTGAAACGTTTTGACATTTAAAGGGAAAACCACGGGGAGTAGTGACTTTAAAAAACACCCCTAAACCCAACCCAATCAAAAACCCAGGATGTTTGAACGGTCAATCCCAGGGGACGCGGGGGAAGGATTGTGGAGATGTACCAAAACGATAAAAAAGCAAAGGGAGCGATTTTTAAAAAACCGCGTAGAATCACCCAGACCTAAAATAACCAGCGGGGGGAAATATTGCGAGGCCCCACTGATTTAAAATCGAACCCTTGATTTGGGTCAATGTTGGCTGAGAAAACGACCCCACCCAACCTATTGGGTAAAAATCCTTTGCCGGCTCCAGTGAGCCAACACCCCCAAGTTAGTTGGAAAACCCCCGACCGTTGGAAGTTTATACAACAAAAATACCCGGCACCCTGTCCTATTCTTCACAGTCTAGGGAAGGCCCGCCCCGTGTGGGTTCCTCTTCCCCTCAACCCGCGTTTTTCCACCCCTCCTGCCAACACCCCCACCATCACTGAAAAACGTCGCCTTACGCGATCAGGAAGCCACGGGGGTCAGAAGACTCTACCCTTTGGAAGGGGGAAAACCTTTTTCGGGAAAAAAAAGCCCACAGAGGGAACCCGGAAAAAACAGGTTAAGCAAAGGGCGCCTTTAGGTTTGGGGAGCCTACGTAACCCAAAGGCTCCAAAAAAATGAAAAACAATCGAAACAGAACAGAATGTTGGCGCGGGCTTACTACACACCCAACCCCCGGGATCTTTTGGGGTGTTCACGCCTTAAAAGGGTATAAGAAGGCAAAAGGTCTCCAAAAAAGGGTTTGGCACGAAATGTTATACTCTTCTAAACCCGTGCGACCAAGTTTTGAGGGGGGCGGTTTTGTGGGAAAAATGGACCAAAAGGCAAGCTGATCGATTGAGGGTCCCCCTAAAAAAAAAAGGGTTTTAGCTAACTGCTGACAGCATAGTTTTGTCTAAAAGTGGGCGTTTCCTTTGAAAAAAAAGACGGGCCCTGTAGGAAAGGCCTTTGAACGCACCCTTTGACGGGGTGGAAACCCCTCAAACTCCAAACAGACAAAGGGGCAGAGTTTCTGAACAAAACATTTCAAACGTTTTTGAAGGAAAGAAGAAACACTTTTTTGTGACAAAAAAACAGGATACGAAAGCTCTGTGAAAGGAACTTCGCACTTTGAAAGAGAAGCTCGGCGCTACTTTTTACCAGAAAAAATTTTTTGAGATTTGTGGAATTTTACCACAGGGGAAAAGGCATACAACCATTCTTTCACCCCGCAGCTCCAGCGTGCCCCGCAAAGGACAACACAAAACCAAAAAAAAAATTTTGGGGCAGACCTGTAAAAACAGGACCAGCCTCTCCCCCTTTCCCCTCACCCTCAACAAATTTGGGAGATCGTGACGCCCCGAAAAACGAGGAAGACATTTAAAAAAAAGGTTTTTTCCCCTTTTGGCTGAAGAACTTTAAACGTCAGTCGAAAAAAAGCCATCCCAGGACTTACATCCTCAAAACGTCATGGGAAGACTTCAAGGAAAAACTTTTTAGCCCAGGAAAATAGAAAGTGGGGGAGAAACAGATTTATGGGATGAAGCGATCTTAAAGAAAACGCAAAAAAGCTAAGGGACCGCGTGAATATTTAATCAAATTTTTGGGGGCTACGCTCTTAAAATTAAATTTCATGGATTCCCTCAGCACTGACCCCTACCGCATGCCCAGCCTGACAAAACCCAAAGTAAAGCACTCTGACTCATGATGAGAAACCGTCACTCTACGGGGGACCGGAACATTGCGCTGGGGGGTGTTTGGACAACAGTTCCTCGCGGAAATTGTTTTTTGTTGTCAACGCTCCTGGTTTTTTGGGGTGGTTGGTGTGTCCTATTTAATTGAGCGCGGTCAAGGAGTGGACAATTTGGGGTGGCCTTCTTGGGAGTTTGTCTCGGACATCCTTCCAAATCCTACCTCGATCCCCCCCAACGACCCACGAAACCAGTTGTTCTACTTGACTTTACCCCACAACAGCCCCATGTGTACACCCCGTAACAACGCCGCCCTTTTTTTCCCCAAACTCCCTAAACCCGGTGACTTGAACGGAGTTTCAAGTGGCCTGCTGAAATTCTGTTCACAACACGTATTTTAAACATTGAAGAACAAAAAATTTTGGGATTCTTTTTCGCCCCGGGGGGAGAGTCAATCAACAGGGGAAAGAACTACCTGCGGGGATTGTATAATCAGCAAATTTTTGACGCATCTTTAAACCAAGTTATCGACGGCGTGAAAAAAAAAAGAAGAAAAACATCAAACTGCATTAAATCGGCTACCCAAAAGGAAGTGACTTAGAGGCGATGCGTTCTCCGATCAGCCCCCTTAAGAGATATTTTGGGGGACTGGAGAGAGACTTTATTTTTGGAAAGGGGTTTATAAAGAAAAAACCAATACCTCCCCAACTAGGGTTAGAGGGGTCTATGCACTGCGTTTTGGTTCAACCACCCTGTTGGTGAGTGAGGGTTCCCCTTGCTCCGAATTGCCCGAGGGGAATCAGGCACTAAAGTTTACATCTATTTTTGAAAAACCCAAATATTCCCGAGTGGGTTTTCCAGTTCAACCAGGAAACCCTTTTTAACCAAGACACGGGCAAACCTCTGTCATTTGACAAAGGAAAACCATCGTGCCCCTTCACTTGGGCGCAGACGACCTGACGCCTTTAAGAGAGGGTGCTCACTTTCCCCTTGAACACCGATGGAAAAGTTTATGAAAAATTTTCTGCCCCAACTGGTCACGGGCTCCCTTTTTTAAGGGGGGGAAGAAATTACCAGGAGGGGGGATTTGGGAAAACCCTTCTGGGGCCCGGGGCGTACTCTCATCCCATTTTAAAAAGTGGGGGAAAGGCTTACTAAAGGGAAAGGGGACTCGAACGGGCATGCGCTCGCACAAGATGTGCTTCTGGGAAAAATTGAAGTCCGCTCTCCAGCACTGGGGTAACGGGCTGGCAAACGATTGTTGCAGCAACCGTGACAAGTCCCCGGGCCCTCGATCCCCCGGGGAAAACCCCTGGAGGCGTAAAAAATTACGTCCTCAACCACGTGGGTCACCCAGCCGCAAAAAAGGGGGAAAAAAAAGAAACCCCCGGGTTCCTCGAGACTTTTTTGGATAGACACCTGTCGTTGCACACCAGCATTCGCGTGAAAGTGAAAATCTGGCTTGATTTGTTTTCTGTAGGGGTCATCAATCAGCGTAAAGAAGGGCATTTGTAAACACACCCACTAAAACCCTTGGCTCACGGGCCCCATTAAATTCCAATCAGGGGTGCCACCTCAGCTACAGGGATCGAGCAATCCCAAATCTCCACTCCGCGCTAAAGTGCAACAGCCGATGGCAACCCCTTGGGGCCGCACTGACGTTTGCCCTGTCAAAAACTGGCCCATATTTTTTTTTCTCAGGTGGGTCTCCCGAACGACACCTGATTTCATCCACACCAAAACCTTACCCCTACCGACGTACATCGAGGCAACATTGAACAACGGAAAGGATCAAAAGACATCTTTTTTGACAATATCGTATTTCGGGACACCCCCGCCCGTTTTGAGACACCCAAGGAGAAAACTGCGCCTGAAGTTTCCCGGGGAGCTGACAGCTGGGAGGGAAAGGGAATTTTGGGGGCCCCTTTCCCCCCGTAAATGCCCCGGAAGACCGATCAACGGAGTGGCGCAAACCAATCATCCCCTCCAAAAACGCCTTAAACCCCTAGGCACATATGGGGGGGGGGTGGCCCAAAAAAGGCATACTCACGCTTCCCTGTTGTTCGCAAAGGGGAAACTAAAATCCAGCCTTTTCCTTTGGGCTCCGAAAAGGCGCTGGAAAGGGTACGGCAAGTACCCTCAAAGAGAATCGTTCAAAACCTTTCGTACCCCCCAAGGCAATTTCGCGCCATCCAAAACAACCTTTTTCTCAGAAACCCCCAAACAAACTCGGGGCCTTTTACACAGCGGGGCTTTTAAATGGGGGGTACAAAAAGAAATCCATTCCCTTTAAAACACGCCAACAAAAATTTTCCGGTCGTACGGGAGGGCCCCAAATTTCCCTCCCAAGGCCCTACCCGGATTTGAACAGCGGCTTTTTGTGGGGGCCCACCACAGCTGATGCGGGACGGGGTGGTGAAACAGAACGCTGGAAACACCACAAGTACAAGATTATGATCGAGGATACACCCGATGCTTTTGATCTGACTCCATTTTGCGGGAGGGACCACATTTGAACGTCGGGATGGCGCACTTCGTCGGAAATGAATCTCTAAAGCTCGCGAACCTTCCATTGATTGTGTATGCAATTTGGGACAGTATGATCGAAATCGATCGCGTCGCCAAGTGTGACAGATTTTTCAACATGAATAGGTGGACATTGTCGCTGGTTGACAAAGACATACCCCGACTGTTTTTTGGGGGAATAAATGCGAGGAACAAGCCCCTTTTCTCTATTTACCCCCCAACGACCCGCCCCTTTGGGTAAAACCACCACAGCTCGGACCCGGAACTTTGGGTCAGTTTTTGGGTTTGATGGTGTGGAAAAGCAGAATTTTGCAGTTTTGGTCTACCCCCTTTTGTACCAGACTTTAAAAAAATTTATTTGAAACACAGTTTCATTACTTTTTAAAAACCAAAGCAAATTTCCCAAGATTTGACCAGCTCCCTGGGGATAGTGCGTATTCATTTAAGAAAAATCGGGGTCACGCCCCCCAAAGTGTTGTCGGGGTTCCACCCCCATCACTGAGGACCAATTAAAAAAAAAGTGAGTTTTTTATTCTTCTGTTCACAAAAAAAGTTTTTAAAACTTAAAACGGGGGAGGTGTCACATACAACACCTTCACGCACTCCAATGGGCGGTTCGGGGAGATTTAAATTTGGGATTGAAAAAATGAAAGCTCAGGGCCTTAATCTTACCATCTGTTTTCACAGAGTTGTTACCAATTATCGCCCAAATTTAGCAAACTGTACAGGTGGGGAAAGGGGAAAAAAGTGTCCATGCTCTTTCAACTCTTGGAGACCGCTTGGGTCGAGGCTCGACAAGTCGTCTTTCTTCCACATGGTCTCATTTTTCTGTTATCGTATGAAGTACCAAAGGTTTAAAACGGCGAGTTTAAAGGGCGAAGCCTGGCTGATACAAAATCCCTAAGTTTTAAAACAAAGTCGCAGTCTTTTCGCTCTAAAATTTAAAACAACAAACCAAATCTTGAACATTGTTGGCTAACCGTTTTGTTTTTCCCATTGGTTTTTTTTGAAACCTTTTGGGGGGTCGGGGGGGTTTAAACCTCTGTGTAAACGCATACACACACGAACATATAAAAAGGGCTCAACCTTCGTTATTACCTTTTCTACGCCGCCCCCGGGTGACAACAACGTCTTCACCCACCAACCTGAAAAAAGGGCCCGAGCCTACCTCTACCCCTGGGACGCAAAATTTTGCTACCGTAAAATGGGGAAAGGGTTGAGAATAATGTCCCATACAAAAGACCAACCAAACCAAGGGGGTCGCTGGTCAGGGCGCAGCGAGGACGTCACGGGGGTTGCAAGAGTTTTAAAGACGGGCAAACTGAAAATAAACTGTGGCAGACTCAAATACCAAACATCATTTTTGCTGTGGACAAATTTAAAAGAAATACCCCAAAGAGCAGCAGCAGTCCATCCTGTACCATCTCGCCCTTCGACTCTAAGGACTCCCCTGGGTACTGGGAGTGTAACAACCTGAGACTTCCACCAACCCCCACCCCGTTGAGCAGGCCCCGAAAAGCGAGTGGCTGGACATTCCAAACAGCCGCATCCAAGCTGGTGTTGTGGGACCCAAAACAAAAGGGAAGGGGGGGAAAAAGACCCAACTCCTTGTGCCCGTCTCCCCCCCACTCGGAACGCGGAGGTTATGGTGGGAAACCCACACCCCTGCGGCGGAGTCCTGCACCGCTGTGCAACCACCAGCCCAGAACAGAACCCTACACTTCCCCGTGCCACTACTCTCCCCACGAGGACCCACCCTGCTTGAAGAAAGACTGGGAGCGTGGTGCTACTTTTGAATAATAGGTGCGAGTTGTCGACTGCACAGACTTTTTATAACATTTATTGTGTTGAAAAAAAATATGTTTTGTGTACTTTTGTTGCGTTTTTAAAATTTTTTTTTTAAATGAAGTATTTTTTTTTTTATGGAGTTGCCCCCCCGAAAGTATGATCCAGAAAAAAAAACAATAAAGGGGACAAGCCCCAAAAGGCATATCAGTCAGAGGCGTCGTTCATTTTCATGCCCCCTGTCTGATATCCGCTTGGCTCCCGCTCAACGGGGCCTGGGTACGTTTTTTGTAACACAACACGCGACCCACCGGGGATTTTGTTGTGGGTTGTCTCTCTCTCTCTCTCTCCTCTCTCTCTCTCCCTCTCTCTCTCTCTCTCCCCTCTCTCCTGCAATGTGGTTTTGGTTTTCCCGGGGCACACGTAAAAAGGTCACCGGGGTCGCTCGTCCCCGGGGGAAACGCGGAAGCGGGCCCCGTCCTATTTTAACAGGGGGCAAGGACATTCTCCCTTTTTTGGGGTTTTAACACGCGTGTTGTCGGGTCGATGTGTGGTTGCCCTTTGAGGGGGGCCCGACTCGCGGGCAACATGGGGGAGAGACTGGCCCGGTGTTTTCCGATCTTTTTGGGGGTGAGCGTCGCCCTTTGGTATGACCCGTCAAAAGAGAATGACCAGGGTGCTCCATCTTTGTGGGGGGGTGACGTGGGCCTTTGGATATTACAAACTTCGAAATGGGCCCAGGGGGGCTGTCCCTACTGTGGGTCTGTTCCCCTTTTTGGTAGCAGATTCTGGTCTTTTTTTTCTTTTGTGTGTGGGTGGGTGGTTGGGTGAGGGTTCCCCGGGACGGTCTGTTCTCTTTGTCTGCTCGGGGGGTTTAAAAATCAGCCAAAAGGTAATCCAGGGCCCCGGGTATGGGGGTTTTGGGGGGAAAAAAAAAAAATATAAGCCCCAAACCCCCATCTTTTTCATATTCTAAAAAAACGAAAAGACGCCCCGACTCGTCCACACACCCAAACTCTGTCTCAGCGCACCGAAACCAAGAAGGAAAAAAAAAAAATCACTTCAACATTTTGGCTCGCCTTCTGCTAACCTTTGGGAGTGCTGGACTGAACCGCATCTGGGAAAAAAAAACAAAAAATAAAATGAAACAACAGCGTGGCGTGTTTTTTCCCCCCTCCGCGACCCTTAAAACAGAGGGTGAAGAAAACATAAAAAAGTATTCAAACGTTAACTTTTTAAACACCTCATATTTTTTGAATCCCCAGGAAAAAACCAAAAAGGGGTGGGGGAAATTTTCCCAAAAATTTTTTTAGACTGAACACCACGCGTTATATCATTGAAAAAAGAGTTTTCAAAAAAGCTATCAATCATTTTTAGAGACGACAGCATTGAACGCTACCAACATGGGTTTTAAAAACGAGAATGCAGACAGGGGTTTAAAGGGGAATTCCGTCGAAGCGACGATCTTTTAAAGTAGAAGAAGAAAGAACTTGCGATTTTGGGTGTAAGTAACATAAATTTTTTATCTGTACGGAACCGGTGTTTGACCCCACCGCCATTTTCCTGTGTATGAGCATCGTTGATAAAAAATCTTTTGGCGGGTGTTGGATGTTTTCGATCCTTTACAACAAATTTTTTTTTTTTCTTGCCCGGGAAAAGAAATAGGTTTTTGAAAACCAGTCCCACAAACATCTCCTGGTATTCTGTTTTTAAACAAACCTGGGTTTTGTTGGGCATTCGCACACGGGGCAAGTCAGCGCAGGTGGGGGTTCCACGCTAGCCCCGCGGTGCTGTTGGGTTTGGGCAACGGTTGTGTGAGCACGCCTCACTGGAAACCACGGTGAACTCCTTGTAAAACGTTGGCGCAAAGATGGTTGTATGATTTGCAAAAACCCCCGACTAAGGCCAGTAAAGGGGGTCGGCCCTCTCCCGCGTTGAAAGTCGACCCCGTCCACGAATTTGTCCCAAAAAACGTAATAAATCAAAAAATTCGCAGTTTTTGGGTACTGATAGACAAAGATCCAACGCAAAGGGGTGCCCATTATTTTTTCTTGCTCATTTCCCCCTCGCGAACCCCCCCACTCGGTCAGTGTTTTAAACCCACTTTCATTGACCATTTGGGTCTTGGTCAGCTGTGACAGTGAATGTCCCCCGGTTTTTGGGGAGTTGGTCAAGTTTTGCCTAAGCGCTGTTACCCAGCAAATTAACGTTTCAGCCAAAAGGGTTGGGGGGAATCAAGGTCCCCCTTTTTACGCGCGTCAGACCAACCCCCCACCAAATTCCTTTAAACACGGGGTTTCCCAGCATGTGATGTTGGTCCAAAAAACCAGTTCCCAAATTCCATTTGACTAAAGGGGTGGCGAAAGAAATTTTTTTTTCCAATGCTCCCGACCAAAGTACACTGGTTGATGAGAGGGTTTTTTTTTTCCGCGTCCGCGTACGTCCAGTGTTCCACCAACAAAGGGTTTTTGAAGATGGGGTTTCAGTTCAGAAAAATGTTCTTTCAGATGGTCTGGTACCAAAATTTTACATTTAATCAGACCAACAGGTTCTTTTGACAGCGTTCAAAAAAACCTTTTTCTGGATAGGAGCCAACCCTGAAAAAAGGTTTGGAACGGGGGAAAAGCTTTTTAAAAAAATGTGATGGTGGGTTTTCGTTTTTCCCGCCACGCATTCCCACATTTTTACCACACATTTCACACCTCACGAAAATAGGGAAAAGTCTTGTGTGTTTTCTCTAGATCTTGACGGTTTTTCCCCTTTACAGGGTTAATGTGTTTCCCGAGTGAGATGACTCAGCCGTGAAAAAAAACACCCAAAAATGGTTACAAAAGTGTCTGTGTCGGTCCCCCAAACCCTCACGCGGTGTGCTGCCCCTAAACAGTTCTTTCCCCCTTAAACTTTTCGGGATGTGAGTTTTTGGTCCCGTCCACTCTAAACCCTTCTCCTGCTGACCATACACTCCGTTTTTTCTGCCTTAAAGCCCTCTCACGTCTTTTAACCGTTGGGTTTTGTGGGGGGGGATGGGCGTGTGTAGCCCAAGTAAAGCGCATTGGCACATAGCCTCGAACCCATGAAAAGGGTTTTTCCCATTGGCACAAGAATTTTTTTTTTTGTGATACTGTGAAAGAAAAGGAGGGGGCCCCCAACAAATTGTCACCAACAGCGTATTAGGCTTTTTGTTTTTCATTGAAGAGAGAAAAATCACCGGGAGATAGGGTTTGAAAAAAATATTTCGTGGTGCCTGGAAAAAAGTCCTCTTTTAGAAATCAACGCCCAACCCGAAAAACATGCAATCTGGCTGAAGACTTGCAGAACGGGCCCCACATCTTATTTTTTTACCCCACAGAAAATCTTTTAAAAAGTCATCTTGTTTTGTTCCCACACGCTTGACAAACCGTATTTTCGTCCGTGTTTTTCATTTTTGAGTTTTCTAAAAAGGCGGCGTGAGGTGGGAGAGAGGTTTTCTCAGTTTGTCCAAACTGGCATGTACCCTAACAAAAGTACCCTTTTGGTTTCCCCCACCCCAAACGCTTTGAGATATTTTTAATTGAAAACCAGGGGCCAAAAAGTTGAAATTTTCCCAAAAATGAATTTGACTGGCGTACCATGGATTATTTTGCGTTTCACCACAAACTTTAAAGGGTTTTTTCTTTTATTGGGGGTTTTTTCCTCCCCGCCCCTTCGCTCCTCCCCCCCCTCCTCCTCTTCCTCTTTCCCCCACTCCCAGCACCCTCAAAACCCCCTGGTTGGGGCCCCCACCATTTCCCCTACATTGTCTGTCATAGCAGGGGTACCAAAACCTCTGAATCAAAAAGGGTTTGATCATTGAGCATACTTTTGGGAAAAATTAAACCCCACCACGGGGAGTTCGTGGAGGTACTCTTTCCCTTTTTCTTTCAAAGGGGCGGGCGGGAAAGTGGTAGAGTTTACAGACCGTCACCCTGCGAAGGGGCAATCATGGATTTAACGTATCAAACCCCTTTTTGAAAACACGAGAAGAGAAAAAGGGGGTTTCGAAATCTGTTCCCAAATACGTCACCTGGGTCACGATTTTCGGGGGGCCCCCTCACTCACGAAACAACGAGGGCCCCTTCCCCAAACCCCCCTACGTTGGAAGCGACGCGACAGAGGGGGAACGGTCACTGTGTATTCGTGCTGGGGTGCTTTTTTCGTTTGCGGTAAAATCATCGGCTCGAAGAAATTTAAAAAAAAAATAGCTCGTAAGGAAAAACGAAATCGGGATCAAAAGAAATACCATAACGCGATTCTGCAACACCGATTCCCGGGGTGAAAACCCCTCCTTTGTATTGTGTTGAGTCTACTGCCTTGGGCACGTGTTTCTCTGTTTTTTTTTAGCTCCCAAAGCGGTGCCCCCAGTTTGTCACATTTGGAACAAGCAGCGCGTGCCCAAATTGTCAATGTCATGTGGCATAAAAAGAGTTTGTACACCAACACTTAAGCGGTCTGCGTGTTTGTAACACTGCGACGACAAGAAGAGGGAGGGGGGGTTTGCTTTTCATCAAATTCAAACACATCCACATTGATCTGAAAGTACCTCACCCTCCCAAATAACAAGAAAGCCTGGGAAAAAAGTTGGGGGGTGATTATCCCTACCCCCCTGCGATAAGAGCCCTTGGTTTGTTTTTGTAGGTAACAGAAAACGCCTTGGGGAGCGCGAGACAACGAAAGAAAAAAGTCCGCGTTGTAAACAAACCATTTTTTTCATCTTTTTGCCGGTTCAAAAACGTTTTGGGAATGTAGTCGGCAGTGAGTCACAGCCACAAAAAAGGAAAGTCAGGTAAGGGTAAACCCTAGAAAAAATGAGACATGATGGCCGAAACAAATAACGCAAGTTGGGCGCTCTCGAACGGTCCCAACAGTCTGATCACGCAAATCAGAAAGAAAGGACAGAAAATCTTGTTTGTATTGAAACCGAGGCTTGTCTAGACCCGGGTTTTACACAGGCGTGAAAGAAAGACAGATCTCCCGCTCTTTTTGTCGAGAAGAAAAGAAGAGAAAAAAAATTTTTAAAAACCCTTTTTTTTGTTCATGGAAAACATCCCCAAAATATCATCCCCCTTTGGGGGAATCACAAAGGGGCCCAAACAAAGGTAGACAGATTACTTACCCGGGCGCTATGGGTTTTGATAGCCCAAAATTTGCATACTCCTTTAAAACCGGAGATAAATCTAACAGCTGTTTTTCTTTACGCTGGTGTTTCAATCTTTTTCTGGGGCGGAAAAAAGGATAGAAACAACTCACGTCACTTTTGGCCCCCCCCCCCAGGGGTACCCTGACGCTTCCCGTGTTGGTTTTTTCCCCGCGTGGTCCGCATGTGTATGTCCAGTGTCTTTTCGACCAAAACCAAAATGACACACGGGGGACACTACTGAACCCGTTTTGTGTTTGCACCCGGCATGGGGGTTGCGGTTGGCCGGTAAAACCCGCAGGGCACCCGGACAGGTAAAAGAGGGAAACGAAGCTGGGATCTTTTTCTTTTGCGCAACATTTTCTGGCACTCGCGTAGACGTGATCGTTCGGGGGAATCGTTGACGAAAGGGAACGGACTGGATAGCGATGAGTTTTCCCACGTCTCTGTGCGTTGATGCGGACTGAGAACCTCTGTCTTTTTATCGAAGTGCTAGCCCAACCCTTTTTGGGGCGCTTCCCTTCCCAGAGGCACCGTCCCTTTTTCCCTTGTTCCAGCGCATTTGGTCCAATAACCGACGCCACCCCCACCCCCGCTCTTTTGTTTTGTTATTGTTAATGACCCGCAGCTGTTTTTGTTCTTTTTCTCGACACCCCCCTTTCGGCTTGGCGCGGTTTCAAATACCCCCCCCCCACGCGTCTGTTTTTCGTAGTTTGATTAATGACCCGCAGCTGTTTTTGTTCTTTGTGTCTGACCACCTGCCTTTGCCTTGGGGCGGTTTCAAATACGTCACGTGGGACGCCCGCCCATTGGGTCGGTTTCAATACCCACCCCCCCGTTTTTTTCGTAGTATTGATTTTGACCCGCAGCTGTTTCCTGTTTTTGTCCTTGACACACCCGCCTTCGCCCTTGGCGCGTGATTCAAATCCCGGTGGTACCCCGCTGCCATTCGCGGTGTTTCAAATACGCACGTGGGACACCCAGGGCTCCCTCTCTCTCTCCTCTCTCTCCCTCTCTCTCTCTCTCTCTCTCTCCCCCTCTCCCCTCCTCTCTCTTTTTTCTCTCCTCTCTCTCTCTCTCTCCCCCTTTCCCCCCTTCTTCTCTCTTCTCTCTCTCTCTCCCCTTCCCCTCTCTAACACCGCCCCCGCACCATCGCCACCACCCCATGGTTGGGTTTTTTTGTCTGTGTTCTGTTGTTTCTTTGTCTTACGTTTGTGCTGGGATTGCGACCACTCTCAGAAAAAAGAGCAAACCCCAATGGGGTCTCGGCAGGGGCGTTTACTTTAACCTCCGTTTTATATCACTTGGGCCCTATCAAAACCAGGACGAGGGACAGTCAACGGGGACCTTATGGAACAAAGCTCATCATCAACATCACACTGTCACACCACCGTCTCTGTCTAACACCCTACGTCAGCGGACAACCACGCGGCAACGAGAAAAAAATTTATTTTTTAAAAAAAACAAAACAAACACGGTTTACATCGATCCCCAGCGGGGGCCTAGCAACACGACCACCCCCATCTATTTTAAACCCCTTTACGCAGCAAACAAAAAAACTTTTTTTTTTAACGAGCGTGCCTCGTGACAAGAAAAAAAAAAACAAAAACAAAACCACTACCCAAAACGCACCCGCCCCACCCAGCCCCCCCCAACCCCAAAAACCCCCCCACCTGCCCCGCCCTTCGCGCCTTTTCGCAAACACCGGGGGGAAACCCCCCCCCCGGTCCCCAAAAAAGGGGTGAAAAACCTCCCTTTACCCACTACAAATGAGTAAACAAAAAAAAAAGATCAAGTGAACATTTGAGAAGCAATCAAAGGATAAACATTGACTGTAGGTTTCAAAAAAGCAAAAAATTAGCGGGGTTTTTGTAAGGTTAACGGCCCCTTAAAGGTTTTGCAACGTTTGGGGCGAAAAATAAAAAGCCTTTTTTTATTTATTTTTATAACATTTATTTTTTTTTAATTTACGTAAATTTTTTGGGTTAAAAAATAACCTCAAAAAGGGTCTGATTTTGAAATCGCCGCCACACACGGGGAAAGGTATGACAAAAATTTAAATCTTGTTTAGCAAAGAAAAAGAAAATTTAGCCCCACAAATTTTCTGAAAGCGGCACATGCTATCCAAAAAAATCCAGAGTCCTTCAAGGAGCCCCCATAAAAGGGGTTTTGGCCGTTCTGATTGTTATTAACCCCATGATGACGTTGGGCAGGGGAGTCGGGGGTTCAACTAAACAAAAGAATTTTTAGCTATCGCGCTTTTAAATTCTGACTGGGTGATTATCTTACACAGTTTTTCCATGCAAGTGAAGAAGCAAAAAAACGCGTTCGGATGGCTGAAGAAAGGGGCCCCTTTAAATCAAATTGAGACAAACAAAGTGCAACTAAGTTTTCAATTCCACCTTCCTCTCCAAAAAGTTTTTTAAAAAAGCATCTTTAAAAAAAAAAAAAAAATTCGCAAATGTGTTTTTGGGTGTGTTTAGCACATTTCATCCTGTTAAAAAGAACGCAGAAGATACAATTTATGAACAATAAAGCAAAAATTTGAACTTTGAAACATACCTTTTCCAGTAATAAAACATAAATCCAGTTTGAAGAGCAAAAAAACCCAATTAGTAAACGTATCCCCGGGTTTAAAGCCGATCTTTACCCCAAGGGTTTCTCCCAACGCTCCCACTTTAGGCGAACCGCTTAACAAACGGGGAACTTGATCCTTTTTGAAATGTACAAAGAGCCATTTGTATTAATCAAACAAAAAACTGTTAAATATACATCAAAAAAAAATCTAGACAGGGCTTTGTAGAAGGGTCGGTCAGAAACCCTACATGAACGCTCCCAGTCATAGAACCTTGTAAAAGTTTTGTAGACTGGAAACCAAACTCCTTACGCCCAAACCGGGGCTAAAATTTTTTAAAATGTGCACAAAAGCAATGATCCTAATGGTTTTAATTTCCCACTTTGAACGCTCTTACCCCCAGTACTCGGCCAAACAGCAAAACAAAAAAAAACCTTTTTAACCCACCCTCAGATCTTTTCGATGCTTTTTGTTTTAGGGGCAATGGCAAACCCCAAAACCCCAGATTTACAGAGGCCTAACGCCTAGTAGATTTTTGAGCAAGAAACAACTTCCAATAGTTATCCCCAACTAAATCTTTTAGACTTTTTTATGACTCCTGAAGACCAAAAACGTTGACTCCTCTACCAAAACCCTTTTGGATTGCCCCAAAAAAAAAAAAATTTGGCAACCCCGTAAGAGACCACGATCCATTACTGGAAAAATTTTTTAGGGGGCCCCGCACAACTTGAAAACTTTAACTTAAGTTTTCCCCAAGACATGGAAAAGCCCATCTTTTTTATAACTAAAACGATCCATTTCATCAGCAAACAGTGACTTCGAAAAATAAAGGGGTTACCGCCTTGCCAGTCTTTAGAAAAATGCAGACTTTACTCTTGATTTTGTTCCTTTTATGACTCTGCCCAACATCATGGGGATTTAAAATGGGGGGAGCAGGATCGCTACAAGACTTTCCCTCACAAAAATACTTTGATCCATTTTAGTGCGCAAAGGGGTCTATCCTTATGAATACATGAACTCGTGGGACCGGTTTGATGAAGACTCACTTCCTCCTAAAGGCGCTTTCTTTTCTAGTCTTAGAGGCAAAGACATAACTGATGCTGAAAAAGAATCCCTCAAAAGCCTGGACAGTTTTACACTGGAAACAATGAGCGATTATCACGATCATTACTTGATGGCCGACGTATGTTTATTGGCAGACGTCTTTCAGAATTCCCAGATATACATGCATGAACTTTACAGTCTAGACTCATCACATTACATCTCTGCGCCTGGCCTTTCTTGGGATGTTTTCTTAAAGTCAACAAACATCCAGATTGACTTAATTTCTAATCTACCCACACTGCAGATGATTGAAGACGGGCTAAGGAGGTATTAGCATGGACTCACTTCCTTACTGCAAAGCTAACAACAAATATTTGATGATTAGATCCAACTAAACCGTCTAAACTATCTAATGTACTTAGACGCTAACAATCGTAGGGGTGGGCCATGAGTCAACCGCTTCCATTACGAAACTTTAAAAATAAAAAGGGCCTCATGATGTTAATACTGGTTAGGCATGTTGTCACGTTTACGCCTGATATCCAGCAGGACAAATCTTGGAAGTAGACTTAGAATATCCAAAGAATTACACGATCTCCAAAACGATTACCCCCTACCGCAGAAAGATTAAAGATGAGCCCTATCGAACCGCCTAAACTTGTGCCTAATCTTAAACCCATAAAACTAATAGTCTGTCATTACAGACTCCTACAGTTTTACTTAAGACACGGGTTTAAACTAACCTGCGGTTCATAAATCATTACTGGGACCAAGCCCTTATGAGGCCTCCCATTAAAAAAACCCACGATCTTAGAACCCAGCCACTGACCCAAAAAAAAACTTTTTTAAACTGAGAAAAACCCAACTGTTTGCAAAACTATGGAAAACCACCAAACGTAAGATGTAAATTATTCCCAAAGAAACCCAAGCAATTAATTGCCCTCTAAACCAACAATCAAGACTTTAGAAGATTAACGACGCCTGGTTTGGCATTATGAGAAGAAAAAGATGTTAATTGGACAAGCCGGTGTTTTTTTTGTTTTAAAACCTTTATTAAGTTGTTCGAAGTTATGAGTTAGAAGTTATGTACAAACTACTTTAAACCACTGTACCCAGAAGCAAGAGCCCTTTACACAGACACTGACTCTTTTTTTCTAGACGTCCCCCACAGAAGACTTTTACAAAGACTTAGAAACACAAGTAGCTAAAGGAGCTGAGGGGTGGAAACGACACATGTGACTATCCTAAAGCAGTCCTTTACATTCAACTGTGAACAAGAAAGTGATTGGAAATGAAGGATGAACTTAATGGGACAGTTTATCAAAGAATATGTTGGTTTGCGGTCGAAGATGTATAGCGTTGCCAGCCAGACTTCTGTAATGAAAAAGCTAAGGCATAAGTAAAGAAGTTGTCAAAAAAAAATATAACTCACGATAACAACAAGCAAGCTCTCTTTGAAAACAAGATTTTAAATCATACAAAGTTAATCTGCGCTCTACTCTTCATCAAGTAAACACAACCTGCTGTTAACAAGAAACACTATCCTAACAATAACAAGAAAACCCTTTAACGTCAGTCCTGATTTTCATATGCTGTAGGACTTTTGGAGAACTTAAAAGTTTAAAAACTTGAACTGACCTGGCTTGTATTTAACTTAAGAACCTAACTAGTACTTAACTTAAGAACTAACAAGAACATAACTTAAGAACCTAACTAGTAACTTAAAACAAGAACTTATTTTTTTGTATTTTAAACTTGTAATTTACTTGCACTTAACTTAAAAAGTACTTTCTATAACTAACTTAACTTAGTTCTTAACTTGTACTTTATCTAGTTCTTAAAAAACTATTCCATAGAAAATGGATCACAGAAATGAGGTTGCACTTTTTTTGCAGAAGCTGGGTCTTCTTCTTTTACTGTGGGCTTGCAGCTTTGGTTGTTAGGTATGGTGTTGGGTATTTGTATGCAAAAAAAACCCACCAACAACAGCAGCAGCACCCAATAGATAAGATACATCTTATTGTTTGATTGTGATTGTGATTGTGTTGTTAATTGTGTTGTTGTTGGTGGAGATGTTGTATTATTATCTAACAATTTTGTTTTGCTGATTGGTTTGATTTTCTCAGTCTTGTTCCATTCAGCAAGTTTACGCCCCCGCCTCAACACGTCCAGGGATTTTAGGCTTAGTAACACTACCACTTGGGGTACTTTCACTTGTGGTACTTTCTGCTCCTGCGGAGGGTCTTGCGAGGTCCTGGGGCGTCTTCTCCGATTGCTATTTTTTTTATTGCGATTAAATTTAATAATGATCAAAATTAATATTTTTAAAATTAATTAATCCCATGATGAATGGACAAAACATCGTCCAGATCTGTAATACATGTCACATGCAAGAGTTTCTAGGGACTTGTTTAAAACCGGGCCCTTGTGATAAGTCGTATTTTAAATCTTCTTCTGAATCAACCGGCCCCATCTTACTTACTAACTTAGCATATAGACTAATTTTTGGGTCTGCCCCACCGATCTAACCAAATTTTTAACCAGCAGTGCTTCGTACCTAGCGTAGTACTTCTCAACGTCTGATGTAGGCAGTTGTTGAATCTGTTCAATACTTTTCAGTGCCTAAATACTTTTTATTTTTCCACACGCGGCCAGAGAATATAACTTTCTTTATGGCAGTGGTCTACGGAGTAGTCGCTTGCTCCTCACACTTTAATATTTCGTCACAATCCATTTTTAAAAACAATAAAAAATAATATAAACTTTTAAAACCAAGATTTTAAAGTTGGTTAATTATGCAGTGCCTATCGTTGGTGTTATAGTTTATTCAACCCTTGCAAATGTTTGTTGGGGATAAAACCACCCAATTGGGGAAGATAGAAGATTCGTCAAAACAGTTGCAACTTTATTTTAGTTTTAAACAACAAAAGATTATCTGATTAAAAAGCACATAGACAGTCTTTCTTTATTATGTATTTTTAATATTTTTTTAGTTAAAAAAAGATGAGGGGAAAAAAATTTTTCAATACGATTTACCACTCTGCTGTAATTAGCGGTCTTAGTATAGGCTATAGCGTGTTAGCAAAAAACAATGTTTAAAAGAAGCCGCTGACCTAGGAAGGTTAGACATTGAGGACGCTTTTAAGGTTATAGTGTAATTACTGCAGGGATTGCGTCAAAAGACTTTCTGGTACACAGGGATTAAATCCCAAAAATATTAGTTTCATAGAAAGTTTAATTCATAAGAAAATAATTAATAAAAAAGATGGCGGGAGTAGTTTATGATAGTAGCAGGAGCTTTGTTAAATGCTTTGGCCTGCTCGGGAAGCAATTATAGTTTAGTAAATGCGGTCCGAGGAAGAAGAGAACGTCATAACAATGCAATAGAAGATTTAGCTAAGGCAAGAGACGCTTACGAAAAGGCGAATTGCTCACTTAGACTTTTTATAAAAAGTTAAGAGAACAGGGACTTTCAGAGCACCTTTACAGACGTTAAAGAGGAAATGAATGAGTATTATTTTAGTGACAGAAAGAGGTTCTAACATCGCCGCCGCCAGAACTGCTGACTTTATGAACCATCAGAAAAACCCAGAAAATAGCAGAAATTGGTTTATAGTGGGTGCTATGGGAGCAATCTAATTTTTGCACAATTCAATCTAAAATTATAGTTAAAATACAATTAAAATGCAGTCCTCTTTTGGACAATACGAAGTACAAAATATATTATTCTCCTAAAGGGTATTGGAAAGGAAAGACTGCTATTGAAAACCCGAGTAAAGCCGCTAAGTGTCTGAATCTGATGCGAAAGACTGGCTTTCAAAACAAGCAATTTGGCAAATATATTTGCCTGCTCCAAAAAGAAAATAAGGCCTAGATTTGTAAACTCGTTCCCAATGACACCCACCAGAAGGATTTTTTGTATCTTCCACATGACAAAGTTAGAAGAAAAATGTTTAAGTATGCTCTGACAGTTTTTTTGACATGGCTTCAAGATACAAAGACGCGAACCTTTAACAGATAAAAGCTCAACTGCTGTGCTGTGGCTTTACAACAAATATACATGCGAGGCCCATTAAAGTATCCTAGAATGATTCCAAGTTGATGATGGAAAAGAGTTTAAAGGTTTTGTAAACCAGTTGTTTTAAAACACATGTTACAGTTAGGAGAGGGATCCCAGCAACCATCGATCACAAGCCCGATAAGAATAATAAGAATCTGGCTGAACGCCTGTTTACCTATCAAAATCACAGAGAAATTATGGACAGAACGCGTAACACAGAAGGGTTAGGAATTGCCAGCAGTCTTACGTGCCCCTGGGAAAAATGAAAATTTAAGCAACAGGGTTAAACCAGTAAACGCAATTATTTTTAAAAAAAATTAGCATTACTGAAGATGTGCAGGGGACTCAAAAACTCTTGCCGTTGGACTAAAAGTAAGGTACTTGATGCTCTTTGGGGAGGCAGAAGGCGATGTTAAAATTTGAGCCACAACCCCCATATGGAGCGAGACGATATGAAGTTGAAAAAATTATTAAAGCAGACCCTCCCGTGTATTATTTAAGAGAGACTCTCTCTTCTAAAAAGCCTGCCCCTAAAAGATCCTTTGTTCGTGAAGACTCAAGTTGTCCCGCCAAACACAGTGAGTAAACTATTTTTTGCTAAACCCTAACTTTTATATCCTTGGGGAGAATGTCCCTTTATACGGTTCACGATCACCAATCTTAACTTGCACGTAAGGCCCCGATTTAAATTAACGATTAGGCCATTTTTAGAGGGTTTGGGGGGTTATTTTTTTTTTTGAAACGGGGTTATTTTGGCTAAAACTGATATGAGATGGGCGTGATTTGTATGTGAAAAGGGGTTCGTGCAAAATAAGATAGGGGAGCTTGAACCCGCATAAAGACATTCTCTGAATTCCAAAGAGTGGGCGCACTAAAGCTAAATGCTCTCTCACCGAAATGTCTTCAACGAGCGCCTAGGAATTTTCAGAAGTTTTGAGAAATGATCGAAGAGACCGAGAAGTTTGATAGGTGGACAAGTAGCAGAAAGATACTGTGGGAGTGTCCCATCAAAGTAACGATAGGCAAAGACTGCAATTTTGAACTGCCATCGAATTTGTTTGGGGAAACCATGGGGTTCACGCAACAAAGGTGTAATATGCTCGTTTTTTTTCGCTTTTGAGCACAAGCTGAGCTGCACAGTTCTGCACCCTTTGTAATCGTGCAAGCTGTTCTGAAGGAATCCTGCTAACAAGAGTTACAGTATCTACTCGGGACATAACCATGGTGGTGAAGTCTGATTGTTGCCTGGTGGAGGTAAGACCGGGTAGAAGCAACACGTCGCAGTGCCAAGAACATGCACGACAAAAAATTCGATATTTGGTTCGCATAGAAAGCGTGATGCCCTCATGTGTGATGGTTACACATTTTGAGATTCATGGCTGAAGATGTGTTTTAAGTGAAGTTGTATATCCTTTAAAACAATTCTGGAGAAATTTATTTTCAATCCGAGGGTGGGTGGTGTCAGTTTACGTAGCCTCACATCAAGGCATGTGACGCTCCATCACAGTAGTTAGTGATATGAATCATTCCCCATGCCACTACTAAAAAGAAGAAATTCAAAGGGCTTGACTAGTGTAGCGGGCGTCCCCAAAAAAGTGAGAATGACTCATTCAAGAAAGAAGGGGTCATTGGGTGAAAGTGACCACTGAGAGATAAATTTAATAAGGGCTGTAAGGTGCTGTTGTGTTTGAACACTGAGTATGCACTCACTAGGAGGAGGGAGGAAAGAATCAGTTTAAACCCAGCAGATGGCCTAGGACTCGAACCTGTCAGGACGCTGGTCCTCACTGCTGACCAGTCTTACCAGGTGAGCCATAGATAGTTGGGAAAGCTACAGGGGAAAACCTAAAAAAAGAGAAAGAAAGGATATGTTGATTTGGGAAGCAGGTTACTCACACGAAAACCCTTATCGGTTTCAGGGCCCTTTCGCCCTTCACCTTTCACCCCCTGAGGTGGTTTAAAGATGGCCATGGGGTGGGGAACACACCGGTAGTTCAGCCCCAGCAATTAAAGACTCCAGGGAGAGGAGTTGGAACTCTTCCTCCAGTGACAGGAGAATCGAGGGGGAGGGTCGGGAAATCAAATCTCCTGACGGGAGAATCCAAGGGGGCGAACGATGTCGAGAAGAGACAGGGAATCATGACAGTATGGATTCTTATATCTGATGCAGGCATGGCATCAATGATTACAGGAGTTATTTATCTCCTGGCTGGATTTTGGGCTAATTTAATGTGAAGGCCATGACTTTTTATAATCCCCAAAGAATTAGTTTTATCTCTCAGTGTAAAGAGAGATACAGTAAAAAAATCTGTTTTATTAAATTGTTGATGTGATTTAGTAAAGTGTTTTTCCCGAAGGAGAGGGGAGAAGAAAAAACATTCGGTAGTGCGCCTTTGGTTGATTGAAAGAGTGCGTGTGCTATGGAGTAAATACTGTCCCTGAAAGCGTGTGGGCAAAAGTGACAGTGTGACATTTTTTTGTTGTTTTTTTTCTTAAATCCCTGTTTAACATTCTCTTTTATTTTCTTAATTTCTATGATGTTACCATTGGGTTGTTAATCGGGCATTCACCTATGATTCCTACTGGTTTTTATTATGGCAGATATCAAATTTGAATTGCTCAGTGGGAAATATTGCTGTTTCATAAATTTTACCTGTGCTTTATTGCGCCACACCATATGCGCCAGCCAGTGAGATCGTGTGTGTGGTGTGTGGTGTGTTGTGTGTGTGTGTGTGTTGTGTGTGTGTGTGTGTGTGAGGTTGTGGGGTGTGTGTGTGTGTGTGCGCGCGTTGCGTTTTACTCTACACATGCTGTGCGCGCGCCATGCACGCACGCAGACACACGCGCGCACGCACCCCCCACACCCACACCACCCCCCACACACCACACACACACCCACACACACCCCACACACCCCACCTCTCTCTCCCCTCTCTCTCTCCTCTCTCTCTCCTCTCTCTCTCTCTCCTCTCTCTCTCTCGCTCTCAATAACATTGCTGAAACAAATTTTTGCTAGTTGCAAAGCGAGACGACTGCAGGCGGAAATCTAAACAAATCTTAAATAAATGTTAGTGAACCGCCCAGAGAACGTGGACAAACGAGTCACAAGACAAAACACAACGCGTTTTCGACCTCTTAGGTCTTCGTCAGGTGATATATAAACGAATAAAACAACCAAAATTCACTTAGCTTTGATCGCTTCAGATCGCTTAGGTTCAGCGCAAGAAGAAGTTGTTCTTTTCAGATATCAAAATGTATTATTTATGTAATGTTTAAGATCAGGACATTGTTGCCAATAACTCATAGTCTTGGACCTGAAGTCTGTGTGTGTGTGTGTGTGTCCCCTTTAAAAGGAAGGAGAGGGAGGAAAAATGTGTTCTTCTCTTTTCAATTCAATTATTTTTGTTATTGTTGGGTATATGATAATGTTTGTTCAAACATGCTTGCACACAATTATGCGCACGCCACGCACACACACGCGCACGCACACGCACACATACACACATCCTGCCTGCCATATGACATCTTTAAAATGCTAAATGTTCTTTTTTCCCTTCTTGTTGTGTTGTTGTTGTTGGTGGTGGTGGTGGTGTTGTCCAAAGTTGTTATTAATTATCAAGTGCTGATTTTGAAATTAATCCTCTTTGGAGTCAGTTGTTCAATTTCTCCATTGTTTTGTGTGGGCAGATTCCAATGCAGGCGGAGATGTTTGCTGTTTGTTTATTGAAAGACTTAAATTTCAAATCAACAAAGTGTAATCCAGATGACAAATCCTGAATTTGTGCCATGTGCTTATTGTTTATTAATTATGCTGATAACGTTTGAACCGAGAAGATGTGCACAGATTTGCGATCGCGCGCGCGCACGCACACACACCACACACACACACACACACACACACACACACACACACACACCACACACACACACACACACACACACACACACACACCACACACACACACAAAACCACACACACACACACCCACACATGATCAAGCGCACTTACACGTGCATGGAGATACATAGCACACACGCATGCTGACAAACATACACCCACACGCTTTCTACATCTCCAGCTTGTTCATGCACACTTGCATATGTACACGTACACATGACAAACACACAAACACGTTGACCTAGGGGCCGGGTGGGCAGAAACTTGCAGAACATAGATCTTTTTCCGCGCTCTCTGACGTGAGATGTCTAGAATGTTGGAGTGTTGGGGAAATGAGTAAAAGGGTTTCTTCCTCTCTCTCTTCTCTCTCCCCCTCTCTCCTCTCCTCTCTCTCTCTCTCTTCTCTCTTCCCCCTCCTCTCTCCTCTCTCTCTCTCTATCCACCCCCATGCGCACAACATTTTTTTCCCTCTTTCATTCCCATGCCCCCTCCTCCTCCCCTCCCCCCCTTCCTCTTCCCCCCTTTGCTCGACCCAGTTATTTTGCTACATTTTTAGTAAGGGAGGATTTTAAAACTCCCAAAAACCCCCGGGCCCCGGGCCCCCCGCCGGCCCCCGCTAACGAAAATCGAACAATAAGGCAATCAATTGAAAACAAAAGAAAAAGTCATTAAAACCGTAAAACAGAAAATGTAAAAATTTGAAATCAGATAAAAAATATTGATCAAAATTGTAAAAATTGATCATTGCGGAATAATCGGCAAAAAGTCAAAATAAAAAATCCCTTCACCCCCCCCTTTTCGGGAAACTAAATAAGTAAAAATAAACAAACGAAAAACAAAACCCGACCCCACCCATTTTTTTTCCCCCAAAAAAACTGACCACGGGGGACCGTGCATAAAAATTTTTCGGGCTTTAACTGACCCGTGACGACACGCGCGCGATTTAAAGGGTGTTAAAAACGAGGGCCAGGGGCAGCGTCTGTTTTCGCATGTTCTGTCTCCCTGTTTTCCTTTCTCTTTTGTATGTATCTCTCTCTCTCCTCTCTCTCTCTCCCCCTCTCTCCCCCTTCTTCTCTCTCTCGCCTCTTCTCTTCTCCTCTCCCTCCCTCTTCTCTCTCCTCTCTCTCTCCTCTCTCTTTTTTTTGTTAATAGAAAAAAAACCTGCTGTGGACCAAAACAAACAACAAAAAAAAACCAAAAAGCGAGTGTCCAACGAAAAACCATTAACCACATTTTTAAAAAAATTTTTGAAAAAAAAAAAAAACAATCGACGTCACGAAAAAAAAACACCAAAAGGGACTCGAACCCCCGATTAAAAGGTGATGCCTACCTACGAGTTGCAATACTACAGCGGTGCCGTGTATAACGTCAACGGTATTTTTCCGCGAACCAGCTGATCGGTGCTGTCGGGGAAAGGGGCCCAATTTCGGGGAGTCTTTTGTGTTTTTTGAAGGGGTATTCCACAAAAACACAGATTTCTTTTTCCCACGCGAAAAAATAAAAAAACAAAAAGTAAAAGAATAAGTAAATAAATACATAGAAAAAATAAACGAGAAATAATAAGTAAATTAATAATAATGTTAAAAAAAGAATAAAGTGTATGCAAAAACAACAAAGGGTGGATGTTTTAATTTTTTAAATCAATGGACACGTGTACTCAAAAACAAAAAAATCTGGGGGTGTGGGTAATGTTTTTTTAAAACACACATTTATAGTTTTGGGGGAAGTTTTGTTTTAAGTAAAATTTCATTCATAAAAATACTTTTTTGATTTGGGTTTTTTTTTTAAATTTGGTTTTAATCAATCGTAAGTTTTGTAAAGGGGGGTGTCTGTAATGTTTTTTGATGGATGTAAGAAGTGTGTGTACCACAAACCTACACTCTCTTATCATCATCACATCATCATCCTCATCATCCTCACAACACTAGTAGCTTATAAGCAAATTGGGCATCCAGGGCATTTAGACTGACAAAAACTAACAATGAAACCGGCAAGGCGGCACGCCACAAGAAAAAGAAGAAAGAAGAAAAGGGAAGAAGAAAAAAGAAGAAGAAGAAGAAGAAAAGAAGAAGAAAAAAAAGAAAGAAAAAAAACGGATCTTTTAAAAACAAAAAATTATTTTAATCCTTTAAAATCCACCAAAAAGTTTTTTTTTAAAAATTTCCCCCTGTGGGTTTAAAAATTCTCCACCTAAATTTAAAAAAATTTTCGAAAATTTTTTTGTGTTTTAAAAAATTTGGTTTCAAAAGGGGAAACAGGGT
>JAFLJL010001979.1:0-5000 GCA_018398815.1 Conus ventricosus
AATTTAGCTTTATGAAGTGGTGAACGTATCTATTAAAAGCATTTAAAGTGGACTTTATGAGTTGTAGGCAGTAGGCCGGCCGATTTTCTCATGTACCCGATGTTGTATGTCTATTTAAGAGTTAAAAACAGATCGCAATTTATTTATGGGACAGCCCTCTACAGTTCTACGAGCGCTGCCAGAAATTAAGGCAGGGTTTTGCGATTATCAGCTATACAGGTTTGGTGGAGACAGTCAATTTAAAGAATTAATTAACCTAGACATAAACTCATTAAATATAAAAATAACTAATCAAGATGGAAGACTAGTTGTTTGTTCTAATTTATTAATAGTGTTAGAAGTAGAAGAGCGCACTGTAAACCCGTAATTTTTATGTGCCTGGAGAGAATGTAAATATCTATGTTCACGATCACCCTATCTTATCTAGCACGTAAGCCCCCGTTTTAATGTACTGATTACGTCAATATTTGGCGATTTTGAGGCGTTAATTTTAATTGTGAAACAGGTGTTAAATTTGGTCAAAATTGATATGAGACGGACGTGATTTGTATGTGAAAAGGGGGGTTTTCGTGCAAAATAAGATGGGTGAGTTTGAACATAGATAATTACATTCTCTTCTTGACCTCATTGCAGATAGGTCGGTGGCCTTTGCAATTAAACTATCTGAGTTGAGTTGAGTTCAGTTGAGTTGAGCTGAGTCTCTCTCTCTCTCTGCCTCTTTTTCTTAATCTGTCCGTTCACTCGCTCTTTCGGTTTCTCTCACTCATTACCTCCCTCCTTCTCTCTAAGATTTTGTGTTTTCTTTTAAGATCTTTAGCATCAAGATAAAACCAATCTTCTGGCATGCCGCTAAGATGAGAACATCGGAAAAAAAAACTACACCCGTTGGCATGTAAAGGATTTCTAGGTGCTCAGGCAGCACTCCGAAGAGAATGGTAAAGGGAGATTTGGCCAGATATCCATTCCATACCCATTCCTACCTTACTTACATGTTCATCATTCTGGTTCAGACTCCCAGAAAGGCCATTTCATACTGCATCGTTTGATGTTGTTGGAATTAGACGTGCAAACCAATGCTGGCCCTCAGAGATGAGGAGAATGTTGTGTTTGACCGGTGTTACTTTTGCTTGGTTACAACAATGTGCTGGAGATGTAACACTGTTGCTACATGTCTTTCAACAGAGGCTTTCTTTCAACAGAGTCTGTCTTTTAACAGAGGCTTTCTTTCAACAGAGGCTTTCTTTCAACAGAGGTTTTCTTTAACAGAGGCTTTCGTTCAACAGAGGCTGTCTTTCAACAGAGGCTCTTTCAACAGAGGCTTGTTGTTCAGTTCAACCAAGAAAGGGCTGACACCACACGAGATCTTGAAAGATACGCAGGTCACTGAAATTTTAAATTTAGTTTGGAAAAAGGAAGATATCTTTTGGATATGAATACGTACTGCCTCCACGTTGCCATCACACAAACAAGATTTAACGTGCTTCCATTGAATAACCACTTGCAGTGTTAGAGTAAAACAGAAAGCTTGCCCTACAAGATTTAACGTGCCTCTACTGAATACCCACTTGCACTGTTAGAGTAAAACAGAAAGGTTGCCCTGCAAGATTTAAAATGCTTCCATTGAAGAACCACTCGCATTGTTAGTAAAACAGAACGTTGGCCCTTCAAGATTTAATGAGCTTCTACTGAATAACCACTGCATTGGTAGTAAAACAGAAAGCTTGCCCTACAAGATTTAACGTGCTTCCACTGAATAACCACTTAAATTGAGTAAAACAGAAAGCTTGCCCTACCACATTCAACGTGTTTCCACTGAATAATCATTTGCATTGTTAGAGTAAAATAGAAAGCTTGCCCATTAAGATTTAACGTGTTTCCACTGAATAATCAATTGCATTGTTAGTAAAACAGAAAGCTTGCCCATTAAGATTTAACGGGCTTCCAGTGAATAATCACTTGCATTATTAGTAAAACAGAAAGCTTGCCCTACAAGATTTATCATGCTTCCACTGAATATCCACTTGCATTGTTAGAGTAAAACAGAAAGATTGTCCATTAAAATTAAATGTGCTTCTACTGAATAACCACTTGCATTGTCAGTAAAACAGAAAGCTTGCCGTACAAGATTTAATGTACTTCCACTGAATAAAGACTTGCATTGTTAGAGTAAACCAGAAAGCTTGCCCTACAAGATTTAATGTGCTTCCACTGAATAATCATTTGCATTGTTAGAGTAAAACAGAAAGCTTGCCCTACAAGATTTAGCGTGCTTCTACTGAATAACCACTTGCATTGTTAGAGTATAACAGAAAGCTAGCCCATTAAGATTTAACGTGCTTCTACTGAATAATCACTTGCATTGTTAGTAAAACAAAAAGCTTGCCCTACAAGATTTAACCTGCTTCTATTGAATAACCACCTGCATTGTTAGTAAAACAGAAAGCTTGCCCTACAAGATTTAACCTGCTTCTGCTGAATAACCACTTGCATTGTAAGTAAAACAGAAAGCTTGCCCTACAAGATTTAACCTGCTTCTACTGAATAACCACTTGCAT
This sequence comes from Conus ventricosus, assembly GCA_018398815.1. Taxonomy (NCBI): domain Eukaryota; kingdom Metazoa; phylum Mollusca; class Gastropoda; order Neogastropoda; family Conidae; genus Conus; species Conus ventricosus. Next base: position 2,556 of record JAFLJL010001979.1, read on the forward strand.
TGTAAGTAAAACAGAAAGCTTGCCCTACAAGATTTAACCTGCTTCTACTGAATAACCACTTGCATTGTAAGTAAAACAGAAAGCTTGCCCTACAAGATTTAACCTGCTTCTACTGAATAACCACTTGCATTGTAAGTAAAACAGAAAGCTTGCCCTACAAGATTTAACCTGCTTCTACTGAATAACCACTTGCATTGTAAGTAAAACAGAAAGCTTGCCCTACAAGATTTCACGCGCTTCTACTGAATAACCACCTGCATTGTTAGTAAAACAGAAAGCTCGCCTATTTTCCCGAGATCAGGAGGAGATCAAACACCTTTTTGTGTTTCAATGCCCCTCTGTCTATACCCTAGAAGTAAATTTCTCACAGAACCGGCCAACTGTCCCTTTCATGCGCATCTTAAGACACCCGGTGCTTGGCACAAAGGTAACCTATCTAGGTGTATTTGTCATGCGATAAACTGAAGGAAAAGGTCAGCTCTTTAGATGGTAAATTATTGTGGACAATACAATGACCATTACAATGGTTTGCCTTTGAAATGAACAACTTCATTTGTATAGCTTTTCCTTGTCATCTCAAAGTAAATTGATAATGTATCTTTTTCTGTTAACTCATGTTTGAGGGAGCTGAATGTGACAGCACTTTTTGTTTGGGATAACATATGTTATCAATTCCATCCCGCCCCCATTCACCCTCTTCCTTTTGTTGTAGCCCAAGGCCGATGTACATTAATAGTTTCCGAGATCCGAGCTCTTTCTTTCTTTCTTCTCTCCCCCCCCCCCCTCTCTCTCTCTCCGTCACACTGACGTGTTTCTCACCACTTTGGTCAAAGTGGTCGTCTTCCAAGTGCTCTTAATGACTTCCACGTCCAGAAACCTGTTGGTCAAATCCACAGACAGACAAGCAGAGCCAGACATCAGCAAAACAACAGGAGAAACACTGTGGGGAGTAAGGGGAGGAAGTGAGGAAGGGAGATGGGGGGGGGGGGGGGGGGATGTGGATACGTTTAAAGCCTTGGTAAACTGATGCCGGTTTTTGTGGTGTGCCTATAGGTCAAATCGAACAAGTAGGTTTGATGTCTTCATGGGGGGAACTTGCAGAGCTGTACCCGGGAACCACCCACCTTTCCTTCTAGGCCTGCAGCAATGGCACCGGACCTGACCAATGCCCATCACTGCCATGCCACATGCAGCGGAGGACACCATACTCTCCAAAGGACGGCACGCTTCATGTCACCCCCACCCACCCATCACTGCCATGCCACATGCAGCGGAGGACACCACACCCTCCAAAGGACGGCACGCTTCATGTCACCCCCTCACACACCCCCATCACTGCCATGCCACATGCAGCGGAGGACACAACACCCTCCAAAGGACGGCACGCTTCATGTCACCCCCTCACCCCCCCCCCCCCCCACCCACCCATCACTGCCATGTCACATGCAGCGGAGGACACAACACCCTCCAAAGGACGGCACGCTTCATGTCCCCCCCCCCCCCCCATCATTGCCATGCTACACGCAGTGGAGGACACAACACCCTCCAAAGGACGGCACGCTTCATGTCACCCCCTCACACCCCCCCATCACTGCCATGCCACATGCAGCGGAGGACACAACACCCTCCAAAGGACGGCACGTCTCATGTCACCCCACCCCTCACCCCCCCCCCCCCATCACTGCCATGCCACATGCAGCGGAGGACACAACACCCTCCAAAGGACGGCACGCTTCATGTCACCCCCTCACCCCCCCCCCCCACCCACCCACCAATCACTGCCATGTCACATGCAGTGGAGGACACCACACCCTCCAAAGAACGGCACGCTTCATGTCAACCCCCCCCCCCCCCCCCCCCCATCATTGCCATGCCACATGCAGTGGAGGACACAACCTCCTCCAAAGGACGGCACGCTTCATGTCACCCCCTCACCCCCCCCCCCCCCCATCACTGCCATGTCACATGCAGCAGAGGACACAACACCCTCCAAAGGACGGCACGCTTCATGTCACCCCCTCACCCCCACCCCCCATCATTGCCATGCCACATGCAGCGGAGGACACAACACCCTCCAAAGGACGGCACGCTTCATGTCACCCCCCCCCCCCCCATCATTGCCATGCCACATGCAGCAGAGGACACAACACCCTCCAAAGGACGGCACGCTTCATATCACCCCCTCATCCCCCCTCCCCCCCATCACTGCCATGTCACATGCAGCGGAGGACACAACACCCTCCAAAGGACGGGCACGCTTCATGTCATCCCCCCCCCCCTCCCACCCATCACTGCCATGCCACATGCAGTGGAGGACACAACACCCTCCAAAGACGGCACGCTTCATGTCAACCCCCCCCCCCCCCCCCCCCCCCCCATCAGCCATGCCACATGCACTAGACACAACACCCTCCAAAGACGGCACGCTTCATGTCATCCCTCCCC
>JAFLJL010001979.1:10000-32785 GCA_018398815.1 Conus ventricosus
CAACAACACACAAATACACACATCTCCACAATATCCAACAAATCACAATAGAAACAACACATCTCCACGAACTACCAACAACACAAAAAAAATACACACATCTCACGAACAATCAACAACAACCACAAATACAACACATTCCAGAACCAACACAGAACACAACACACTCACGAACAAACCCAAAACAACAAAATAAACCATCTCCAGAACTATTAACAAAACACAACAAATACAACACATCCCAAAACGAAAACACACAACAGAATACAACACTCTCACAACAACAACAACACAACAAAATCAACACACTCCACGAACTACATCACAACACAACAAAACAACACATCTCCACAAACTATCCAACAACACACAACAAAATACAACACATCTCCACGAACCACAACACAGAACCAACAAAATACAACTCTCATGAACCAACAACCAACAAATACAAAATCTCATGACCAACAACGAACACAAAGAATACAACACATCTCAGAACCATCAACATCACAACAAAACAACACTCTCACAACTTCAACAACAACACAACAAATCAACACACCCCGACCTTTCCACAACACACAAAAAATACAACACATCTCCACAACATCCACAACAACAACAAAAGCAACACATCTCACAACTATCAACAACAACACAACAAAATACAACACATCCCACAAACTACCAACAACAACACAACAAAATACAACACATCTCCCGACTTTCCAACAACAAAACAACAAAATACAACACATCTCACAAACTATCCAACAACAACACACAAAATACAAACTCTCACGAACCACAACACACAACAATATACAACACTTCTCACAAATACCCACACAACACACAAAATACAACGAACTCCACAAACTATCCACAACAACACACAACAAATACAACACATCCAGAACCAACAACAACAGAACACAACAAATACAACACATCAAATACAACGCATCTCCACAATATCAACAACACACAACAAAATACAACACACTCACAACTATCCAGCAACAACACTCAAAATACAACCATCTCCACAAACATCCACAACAACACACAACAAATACAACACTCCCTGAACCAACAACACAACAAAATACAAACATTTCACGAACCACAACACAACAAAAAGAAACAACACATCTCCAAAACACCAACAACACAACAAATACAACAATCCCACGAACCAACAACTACACAACAAATACACCTCCACGAACTATCCAACAACAACACAACAAATACAAACATCTCCACAAACTATCAACACAACCACACCACAACAACATCACATCTGTACAAACTATCCACAACAACACAACAAAATACAACCTTCCAAACTTCCAACAACAACACAAAAATACACACATCTCCACAAACTATCCAACAACAACACATCAATCACAATTCCACAAACTCCAACAACAACACAACAAAATACAAACATCTCCACAAAATCCAAAACACATCAAAATACAACACACCACAAACTATCCCAACACAATACATACACACAACTCACGAACTATCAACAACACAACAAATACAACACATCTCCACGAACTATCCAACAACATCACACAAAAAAACACACTCCACAACTATCCACAACACACACAAAATACAACAAACTCCAAACTATCCAAAAATCACAATAAATAAACAATCTCACGAACTATCAACAACACACAACAAATAAACACATCTCCACAAATATCCAACAACATCACAACAAAATACAACAATCCACAATTATCCAACAGCAACACAACAAAATACAACACATCTCCACGACCAACAACAACACAACAAAATAAACACATCTCCACAACTATCCAACACAACACAACAAAATACAACACATCTCACGAACAATCCAACAACACCAACAAAATAAACACATCTCCACAACTACCAACAACAACACAACAAAACAACACATCTCCATGAACCAACAACAAACACAACAGAAAGACACATCTTCACGAACAACAATCACAACAAAACAACACATCCCAAACTATCTACAACAACACAACAAATACAACCTCTCCAAACCTCCAACAAATCACAATAGAATACAAAACATTCACACCACAACAACACAACAAAATACAACACATCCCCAAACTATCTAACAAACACACAAATAAACACATTCTACAACCATCCAACAACATCACAATAGAATACAACACATCTCCACGAACCAACAACAACACAACAAATACAACACATCTCCATGAACTATCTAACAACAACACAACAAAATACAACACATCTCCACAACCATCCAACAACATCACAATAGAATACAACATATCTCCACGAACCAACAACAACACAACAAAATACAACACATCTCCACGAACTATCTAACAACAACACAACAAAATACAACACATCTCCACAAACTATCCAACAACAACACAACACCACAATATACATCACATCTCCACAAACTATCTAACAACAAGACATCAAAATACAACGCATCTCCACAAACTATCCAACAACAACACAACAAAATACAACACATCTCCACGAACCAACAACAAACAGAAAACAACAGAATACAACACATCTTCACGAACCAACAACAAAATACAACACATCTTTACGAACTATCCAAAAACAACACAACAAAATAGAACACATCTCCACGAACAATCCAACAACAACACAACAAAATACAACACATCTCCACAAACTAACCAACAACAACACAACAAAATACAACACATCTCCACGAACAATCCAACAACACAACAAAATACAACACATCTCCACAAACTATTCAACAACAACACAACAAAATACAAAACATCTCCACGAACAATCCAACAACAACACGACAAAATACAACACTTCTCCACAAACTATCCAACAACAACACAACAAAATACAACACATCTCCATGAACCAACAACAGAACACAAAAGAATACAACACATCTTCACGAACCAACAACATCACAACAAAATACAACACATCTCCACAAACTATCTAACAACAACACACAAAATACAACACAATCTCCACAACTATCCAACAACATCACAATAGAATACAACACATCTCCACGAACTATCCAACAACAACACAACAAAATACAACACATCTCCACGAACAATCCAACAACAACACAACAAAATACAACACATCTCCATGAACCAACAACAGAACACAAAAACATCTTCACGAACCAACAACAGAAAACAACAAAATACAACACATCTCCATGAACTATCTAACAACAACACAACAAAATACAACACATCTCCACAAACTATCCAACAACAACACACAAATACAACACATCTCCACAACACTAACAACAAACAAACAAAATACAACCATCTCCAAAACCAACAACACAAAAACAAAATACAACACATCTCCATGAAACCAACACAGAACACACAAATACAACACATCTTCACAACCATCAACATCACAACAAAATACAACACATCTCCACAAACTATCAACAACAACACAACAAAATACAACACATCTCACAACATCCAACAACACACAAAAATACAACACATCTCCAGAACCAACAACACAACAAATACAACACATTCAGAACTCAACAACACACAACAAAATACAACACATCTCCACAACATCCAACAACACACAAAAATACAACATCTCCACGAACCAACACAACACAACAAAATACAACACATCTCCACGAACTATCAACACAACACAACAAAATACAACACATCTCACAAAACTATCCAACACACACAAACACACAAATACAACACATCTCCACAACCACAACAACACAACAAAATACAACCATCTCCACAACTATCCAACAACAACACACAAAAAAACACACCACATCCACAACAACAACAACAAACACACACAGAATACAACACACAAAATACAACCATCTCCACAAACTATCCAACAACAACACAACAAAATACAACACATCTCCACAAACTATCCAACAACAACACAACAAAATACAACACATCTCCATGAACCAACAACAGAACACAACAGAATAGAACACATCTTCACGAACCAACAACTTCACAACAAAACACAACACATCTCCATGAACTATCTAACAACAACACAACAAAATACAACACATCTCCACAACCATCCAACAACATCACAATAGAATACAACACATCTCCACGAACCAACAACAACACAACAAAATACAACACATCTCCATGAACTATCTAACAACAACACAACAAAATACAACACATCTCCACAACCATCCAACAACATCACAATAGAATACAACACATCTCCACGAACCAACAACAACACAACAAAATACAACACATCTCCACGAACTATCTAACAACAATACAACAAAATACAACACATCTCCACAAACTATCCAACAACAACACAACACCACAAAATACATCACATCTCCACAAACTATCTAACAACAACACATCAAAATACAACGCATCTCCACAAACTATCCAACAACAACAACAACAAAATCAACAAGGGGGGACATCTCCTACGAACCAACAACAACAGAAAACAACAGAATACAACACCTCTTCACGAACCAACAACAACCCAACAAAAATACAACACATCTTTACGAACTAACCAACAACAACACAACAAAATACAACACATCTCCACGAACAAGTCCAACAACAACACAACAAAATAACAACCATCTCCACAAACTCTCCATCAACACACAACCAAATACCAACACATCTCCACGAACAATCCAACAAACAACACAACAAAATACAACACATCTCCACAAACTATTCCAACAACACAACAAAATACAGACACATCTGCATGAACACACCCAACAGAACACGAAAAGAATACAACACATCTTCACGAACCAAACAACATCACAACAAAATACAACACATCTCCACAAACAATCTAACGAACAACACAACCAATACAACACATCACCACAACTATCCACAACATCACAATAGAATACAACACATCTCCCCGAACTATCCCACAAACAACACAAGAGAACAGTAATAAACCGACTCTACCCCACTTTTGCCTCCTCCACCGAGTTTTCGGGCGAAAGTGACACTAGAATCAGCATATTACTGTTCTCTAGACAAGTAAGACGTCAATAACCAAAAAATAACGATTATCTACAAACAAACATTACTGTGTAGGGTTTCCGTTTTCAATACTAATTACTAAACATTTCAGATTTCATTTTTTGTTTAATCCGTGTTTTTTCCTGTCATTTTCAATAACATCATTTTCACGCAAACATTTCATCAAATAGTCTCTGTCTTTCAATGTGAAATAGAACGTACATTCTTTAAACTGTTTCTCTAAAAGCTTTTAAAAACTGAGTTAATATTTTTGACATAAAAACAATCACAACTATTCCAGCATTCCTTTCCCACTGAAAGCAGTTTTGACAAAGTATTCTTTTTTTAACTATGCTCTTTCTGCTGAACAGTCATCTATAATAAATAGTGTCAGCGGTTCCTTCAACATCTATAAAACTGTTCTAAACACTCACTCTGTTTATTGCTAGGATCAACTAAATATATGTCAATCCATCTGTCCATATAAACCATCTATATGAAATGCGTTGATCCATTTAAAGTGTTGGACAGAAAACCACAATAATGATTAAATTATACGATAAACTGTTTGTAACAGGTCGAGATAAATATTGTATTTTTCACAACCAGTCTGCCCACAATGAATGAGGCAATGAGGAGTTTTGGTCCCATAAATTTTTAACTGCTCCATAGTTTTTATAACAGAGTTTAATCTAATCCAAGTTATTATTTTTTATCATACTCTCCTCAAAACTTGTTTCATATAATAAAACCCTATGAGGGCCTAAATGTGTAAGAATTAATCCAATTCAGTTCTGTAAGATGTTTCTATTTAAGTCAACATTGATTTGTTGCTTAGTTGTTATGATCTTACTATCCTCGCCATAGTGAAAAAACGACGATGGTAACGTTAAGGCGTTTAACGTCTAAGTTTTGCCAGCTAATAATAATTCCTTTTTATAAGGACGTCACTAACGCCCACAACCCCATCCCTCTCCAACATCATTTAAAGACAGAAATTTCAAATATCATTGTGACTGTTCTCCTAATTTTCTGCTTGGAAAGGAACTGAAATTTGTAGAAGCTTTTTTTACAACTGATCTTTTCTGTGGAGGATTAACTGTTTTTTTTCCATACGCGTTATTTCAATTCTTTCCGACTAATATGTCGTCCGCATAAGACTTACATGTAAAGGGCCGAGTTGAATGCTTTTCTGAAACTTTTTTTGACGGCAAAAATATGTAAATGGGCTTATGACTTCAAATTTTATTTCCCATTCTAAATATGGTTCTAAGTGCCATTTAAGGTCAGGTTTTCGAACTATTTTATATTCGTAGGGGGGGGGGGGGTTGGTGGCTGGCCATCATTATTTGCCTCTAGATTGCGAGTTGTCTAGTTTAGGAAACTTTTTGCTGTCGCCAACCTCTTGCGTTTATAATCAACCATCTTTAGTGTATTTCTCAAAACCATACAAAGCGCCTATCTCACCGTTCTGTTCAAAGTCCGCAAAAACGGGCTGCAAGGTCTTTTTAATTCAAAGTTATACACCTCACAGCGCTAATGTAACTCCTGATTCCTTCTGGCCACGCGACATGTTTTAGTACAACGTATTATTTTAATTTCCAAAACAATGTGTCAGGTGATCACAAATTCCACGACTTTCCCTGTTTTGTCTTTGATTTTATATATTAAATGATCCGACCCTTCCACAAACTACTCTTTTAAACTGTAAATTTAGGGAATTGTAAAAATTTCATAATCGCAATAAGCAGCTTTCCCTGATGGAAGAGCCTCTAAAACAGTTGCAGGGCCTTCCATCAATATAAGTTTCATCAGTGCTCAGCCTCATCCAAAGGAACATAGAGTAATGAATTTAATTGGCAAGATCCGAGCGGAATTCTCCCTCATAAGTAGTTTGTTTGGCGCAACTCTAAAACTATGAAAGGACCGATCAGCAGTTGTAAAGGCCCTAACATTTAGCTAGCACTTTATCAAAAAGTACCCTACTTCTTCATCTTCCAGGTTTGAAGTTCAAATTGTTTTTCAGATTCGCATTGTTAAGTGTTTGAGAGGCAATGTCGAAGTTACTCATTGCATCTTTTTAGCGAGCAAACCCGTAATAAACCCATCAGGTATGGTTAACTGGCTAACTAAAGTCCTGCATTATCAATTTTTTGAAATCTTATTATTCTTCCCTGGATTCACTTATATTAAACCATACGACTTTGTAGAATATTTCATGGAGCGCGACCGTACTGGTTTCGCATTCGTTATTAATAGCATGTTTCTCAAAACGAAGGCGGTCTTTGATTGTTATTGTTACAAACATTTATTAAAACAATTAAAAATGATGCATACCGAAATATACAGATTGCAAAATATTCTGTTGGTCCGCACTACAATCATAAAAATATAACAACTGACACCCTCGAGACATTTCTGTGACCCAGAACTGACACCTTTCATAAAAAGGGTAAGTACGCCATTAATCAGATATCTTAACCCCCCTGTTAAAAAAGACTACATCGCAAAAGTGTGGTTTAAGTCATCCGTGAGGCAGTTTTTCAGAACCAGTTACACTTTGGCTGAGTTTGTGCATCAACTGGGTGTGAGTGTCGTAAGCAGATCACTTAAAACATCCGATCCTTTGGTGAGGTCGTGTACAGATTCAATATCTATTAACACCTTCAGACGTATTTTGACTGAACAGCGATGGCACCAATACCAAATGCCCAAACCGTTTAATCCATTTAGCAACGAATAGACATGAAGCTTTTGAAATGAATCGTAGTAACGAATTCAATATTAACATCAAGACAGACTTTAGACAGAAAGTTGGACCGCAAACATGGCATAGGCACCCCTTATTATTGGGGCGTGCACAGAAAAAAAATAACTATGACTGGAACCTCCCTTACACATCTTCTCTTCAGGCACAGCTGTTCCCTCGGGTCCATAGAGCAAGAGCATAAAACAGCATGGACAACATATTATTATCATAGACACATCTAAGGGCCTAACTAAAGCAGGAATAGAATGAATAAACGACTCTGTTTCGCACTTACGTTTGTGTTTGTGCTAGGTTCACAAGCACAGACAAGATCGAACATAACAGATCCTTCTACTGGCTTTGGACGCACAAAAACAATACTTAGCAAATTTAGAAGGACGCCATTAATTCTACTGTTGATTTCCTTCAAGTATTAAAAGGTACCAAAATAGTTTTTAATCAATACGCACGATCGAAAGTAGACTTTTGCTGTTGGGCACTGGTTTAAACATGCTGCCTTCTGACCTCAGCTCCAGATAGGAACAATAATAAACTACAACAATGAAATTCCCTCGTTGCAGGAACTGAACAGAGGTTGGACAAAACGACACAAATCTGAGCCAGTAATATAGCCAGGCAGTAAAAAAAACAAGATGATCCCCCAAAAAAAGCAACCGGATCAACAATCCCCGCGGCCCAAAGCCCCTTATGACAGAACTCAGCAACATGCACGGCGGACACAGATCGCTATGACCATGTGAAGTATGAAAAGACAGCGCTTTTCATGGAATTCCCGGCCTAGGATAACTTGACCTTTATCTTACTAAAAATAAACCCAACTATTAAGAGAACTAATTTGTCCATAAGTGCTCGGCCAAAAAGCCAACTACTTTGGCATGCAGTAACAACATCCAGCTAACCATACAACCTAAAATACCCGGTAAAGAGTCAATAGCTTTACTGGGCTAATTTTTTTAATAAACTCGCAAGATGATCAAGCTTTTTTTTTACCCCATGAATAATATCAGGTGGAGGGGATGGAGGTGGAGGCACTGGCTTTGGACCCCCGCCGCCTGTACTAGCCATCACCATTGTACCTTATAGCAAAACCAAAGGCCGTTAAAAACGCTTGCTAATGAGACACCATGCTCCTAAACAGTGTACGAATTCGTTCTGCTAGCGTTGTGTCTTCATATAAAATTTCCGATATGTTTCTCTTATTCTATTCACTTGAGTCGTATTGGTCCTCGTTAGTAGTTAGCGCTCTAGTCTTGCTGATCTCTCTTGTTCAAGATCTTTTAGATCATTTGGGGTTGGGGTTTTTTTGGGGGGGGGGGGGGGGGGGGGGGGGGGGGGGGGGGGGGGGGGGGGGGGGGGTTTTATTCTTTCTTTAATATCAAGGCCCTAAGTTGCGTCTCAGCCTCACGAGTTTTTCTTTTTCTCTTTTTATATGCTCATCTAGTTCACCTAGTTTTGCTAAATTGGTTTGTTAATCGTCCTTTGATGTTCTTAAAGCATGATCAAGGGCCGTTAGTCTCCGCATGGGTAGCGGCGAGTCGTGGTAAAAAAAAAAAAAAAAAAAAAAAAAAAAAAAAAAAAATAGGTCCTTTAACGCTGTTTCTTCTGAAAACTGGATTCTGCTTCTATTACATTATTAATTCACCTGCATGATTGTTTTAATTCTTAAGTTCCATGTTTTTGCATTTTGGTTATCTGTCGGGAGTTCTTGCAGTGTTTTTGAAGTTTAGAAACGCCTCCGCCTTAATTTTGGCCTAACAAGCCAAGCGAATATTTCATACGCTCGCAGGATTCTATTCCCTAATTGAACCCACGGCTAAAAACTAAGATGGGTCTTTTTTTTAGTTTAAGCTGACAAGTTGTGTCCTTGGTCGCTCCTCACAAACAAATTTTTTTGGACATCATTTACTTCAAAATCATTAGGGACCAATAAAATGCGGAGGTTCTTGGCCTAAACTTTGGTATAATGATTTGACCATACTTTCTGTTAATTCACGCCGCCAATAAAGAGGGTCGCCGGAGCGAGCAGTATTAAAGGGCTCATTTCACTCATGTCGTCTCCAGATCAAAAACATCATAAATCCTTCTTCACCTTCAATTCTAGCCATGTTTTTTTTAAATAATTAACTTTTTATTTTGTTTTTATAAAAATGGCGGAGCAAACATATGGCTCGATTCTTAACCCGTATAGAAAACGAAAGAGCCCTAAGGCGTGAGGGGAAATAAGCGGAATATTACTGTTCCAATAATCCTCTACTATTGATGCGGATCAAATTCTTACTGTCAAATTTCCAGACTTAGGAGCGGATGAAATTGATTGTGCCAGGCTCAGCACGTCTTACTTTCAAAATATACCTCGAATCACCAACAGCCCCAAACAGGACAGTTGTGTCAGAAACTGGGGGGCGGGCAATCGTTAAGCAAAATTTCTATAAAAATTGAGGGGCAAGAAATATTTTCTTTACACAATGCAACATATATATAACCTATTCTGATCTATGGCTAAACGGGAATGAAAGGCTGACTTTGGCGTTTCAAGGAATCGAAAAGAAGAATCACTAAAACATAGAATAGGCGCACGCCGATGTTAAAGACGGTAAAAGTATTGGCTGTAAAATTTGCGTATGGAAATCGCATTTTTTCTCATCCCCTTAGCTTTTGAAGTTGTTAAAAGCGCATGCGCCAATACTTTCAAGGAGGATTAAAAGAACAGATTGTCATATTAACAAACTTTTAATGGAATACAAAACGTGTTTATCAAGATCAACAGACACCGGAGCAAAGGTACAGCATTTCTGACATCTCGTTAGAGTTTGACGTTGTTAGCAACCCTTTCTTAGCAGCGCTGATTGAGGCAACAATATACAGAGAAAATTAGTAATATATACGACAGAGTGATTCGAAATCATACAACATACCCCAGAAGCAGGGCAAGACACTATATGGAATTTAAGTTTATAGCGTCGCAGCAAGAACGCTAAAGGAATTTTATTGCTGTGTGAAGAAGAAGAACCGTTCGAAAGAGCAAAGTGAAAAGTTTTTAATCCTAAAATAACGAAAGTGCAATGTTCGAGATGAGGGCAGTCCTAACCAAATCTAAGCTAGCGGGCTAACCTTATCAGCAATTTTGATGAAATAAGAAAACTGTTTGGAGGTGGGAGGTGAGAAATCCAACAGTGACTGTGTCTAAAGATTTACATCTATCACAATGTTAGGCTTGATGCATATTTAACAACGGAAATACGGTTTTTATGATTGACCTAAGGTCAACAGAGGATCAATCATTTGCAAGGAAGCGGGAGCGCTGTGAGAGACGTAATCAACATTCAAAATAGATAAAGAAGAAGAAGCCGATAAACCGTTTAATGGTACATTTGTTTTTAATATAATATGCGCATCTGAATATTGGGAGACTAACAGAGTTAAAAGTAAGACGGTTAAACTAAATTACTATATTACTAGTTAAAGAAAGCTGTCTGTCCTTATATCCAAATGTGCCTACATCGCCGCCAAAAGAAGAGATAGTAGAAACCCCTAACCAAAAAACCTACCGAATAACCAACATTACACCAATGCCTCAAGTTACAAGAGCGAAGACCCTTTCAAATCCAGCAAAACCAACGAAGTATATTCTGCTGCCTTTACTGCTGTTACATATGTTAATACTGGAGCAACAACTATAAGTCACTATCAGCATGAACGAGTGTTGGTCTCTTTACAACGGGCATCAGGCCGCCCCCCGGCTTTACCTCTAGGAGTTTTTTCTTTAGCTCTCGTTCTGTGTCGATAGCTGTAAAGTACGGCAGGGCAAAAAATTAAAAACTAAACATGCCAAAAGCACACAGCTATGGTTCAACTAATAACAGCTAAACTTAGCTCGTTCCAAACTGACAATAAAAAAGCACAATTGACTCAAACATCACGTGATGAATGAATTTAATCGAATACAGGCCGATTTTGATGACTATCAAAGACCAAAGTTTGATCTTCAAAGACAGGCGGTTCAATTTTTTTCACAACGCCAGAACGCCGAGCAGATAAAAAAGGATTCAAAAAAAAGAAAACAAACATTTAAACTCTGTACTAAACAGCTCGCATTAACAACACCAAAAGGTGTTTATGCTTAGTTTTATGAGTCCAAGCACAAAAAGCCCTATGATATTGATATCTGAAAAAGCCGTTGTATTTTTTTTTAATTTAAATAAATATGTTTGGCTTACGAAAAGAAAGACCCATGGCAAAGATATATGAATGCCCAGATGAAATTGATTGAGAGAATGCTTTGAGAGAGAGCGATTTAACAAGAAGCACTGAATGATATTGATTTAGAAGTCATTGACCCAACAAACGTACCAGGCAAGCGTTGTTCATGCTAATTCTCAAGTTCAGGCAAACTCACAATAGACCCCTCCCAGTTAAGTAATGTTAGCTGTTTTACGACTAAGTAACAAGTAAATGAAGAATAAACTAGAATTCAGGGTCTCACTAAACACAGAACTATTCTTCTCATAATGACTTAACACCCGTTAGGGCAGACCGAACTGCATACACAGTTTGACGCTGCCACTGAAGAAGCCTAAAATGAGAGGCTCAGTGATTGTCCAGAGGCGAAGCTTAAGATATAGAATTAGAAAGGCAAGGGGCAAAGTAAGCATCGATTGGTAGGCAAGCATACATTCCGCTACCTGTCGGGATATGGTATAAAGAGAGCAGATTTTAAAACATTTAAAAAATTCAGCAACAAATGTTTCATGTGGTGCGTTCTTGCAAGTCAGCATCAAGTCCCGCGAAACACGCAGAAAGAGTGACTAACTTTCGGCAATATTCCAAAGATCATAACTTCAATGGAAAATCCTTTCCTGTAAGAGAAGACCAAAATGATCATTTGAAGAACAAAACAACCCAAAAACAGTTAATGTATACACATGGGATGAGGAAACAAATTTGGTGTCCAATTAAAGTGTCCAAGACATTCCCAACAATAGGCGAACCACAAAAGTCCATGTGGACATACTCTATGTTTTCGCCAGCAGGGCTGCCCCATTACACATAGATACGCACAATGAGCAGATTAATATCGCAAACACAAAGCATGAACATAAACAAGAATACTGTAGAAAATGTTTAAACCAGAATCAACCG
Source organism: Conus ventricosus (assembly GCA_018398815.1). NCBI lineage: Eukaryota > Metazoa > Mollusca > Gastropoda > Neogastropoda > Conidae > Conus > Conus ventricosus. Next base: position 23,021 of record JAFLJL010001979.1, read on the forward strand.
CTCAAGCGCGCGCTAAAGAACATAAAATACATTGTAAACGTTTCTGTATAGACAGTGTAAGACAGAACTAACTTCGCCCCCGCCCGATTCTAAAGTTAGTTTTAAGAACGGAACGGCTGCCAACTTCTCATACGTATTTATTTACACAGACTCTGAGACGCTTAAAGTTCCTTAACAGAAGGGCCACACCACAAAAACCTTCGAAAAACAGTCTTAATGATAATCCAATCAGATTTGGTTCATTTGCCTTCTTATTGTTAGGTCGGATGGCGTTTATTCAGAGCCAAATAATAATAGAGGGCCAATGCTGCAAAACATTCATAAAAACGCATGCAGCAAGTGCGAACTGCCTGTTCAATGGGATCTAACCTTACCTGAAATCACTCTTTACATGCGCCTGAAGACCAACAACCGTATGACTCAGCCACGTCATTGAAGATATTGCGGTTTAGAGCTAACGCCCAAGATTGTAAACCCCACAGTAGAGGCACCATGATCACCTAGTGGGAAGTTTAGAGTCCAGCGCACAGTAAATGCAATCTTCACTAAAGTTTGATCCAAAGCCATGGAAGCTTGCCTGTATTCTTTCACAACTATGCGAGTTATGACTCGACACCTTATAATGCAAGCAGTAACACAGGCTCCTTCAGGGTAGCATGCATACGCGCAGTGCCATCATGCAAAGTGGACATGAGGTGTTTGTCACTTAAATAACATGTCTTTTCTACGACTCTATCAACACATGAAGGGCTCATTAGAGCACTGGCTTTATTGTTCCTTAAAGTCCTGCCCAATAACGGAAAAATAGTTTTGACTCAACTCTTGTTAAAAGGGTGTTTACCCCTTATGAATACATGAACAGTTGGGAAGGATTGAACGAAGATCGGCCCTTCCGCCTAAGGCGCGTTCTTTCTAGTGCTAGAGGAAGGACGGGATGGCGCGGGGAGACTCCGGCTTACCATCATGCTCAAGATGCGTGGCAGAAGTTTAGAGTTAAAAACGATGGGAGCATCATGATCAATTGGGGTGGGCTTGATGGCTGATGGTATGTTTGATGGCGGACTTCCTTTGAAAACTATAGAAAGACCTGCATGAAACAATATAGCCTGGATCCCGCGCATTACATTTCTGCGCCTGGGATGAGTTGGGACGCTTTTCTAAAGTTAACTGGTACAGATTGATTTAAGTCTGATTTACCAATGAATCAGATAGTTAAAACGATTGCGTGGAGGAATTAGGATTGGCGTCGCATCAATACAGTAAAGCAACCAACAAATACTTGGACGACTATGATCGAGTAAAAGTCTAACTACTTATGTATTTAGATGCAAACAATCTGTATGTTGGCTATGCACAATACGCTTCCATTGACGCAACTTTAAAATGTACACAGGCGCGATCCGAATAATATTCAAAAGGCATTAAAGTGGTGGGCAGTTTAACGCCTGAACAACAGCGTGGTTTCATTCTAGAAGTTGATTTAGAATCTCCTCATGAACTCCATGTACCTGCATAATGACTATCCATTAGCTTGCAAAAGTCCAAAAAGATGAAATCCAAGAGAGCCGCCTCAACTTGTGCCAATCTTCGGTGGCAAAAAAAATTATGTCTGCCATGCCCCAAGGACTTCTACAATTTTATTTAAGACACTGTTTTTGAAGTATAACGCTGTTCATCGCATAAGTGCTTTTGATCAAGACAGTTTCATGAAACCATACATCAATGAAAGACCCACTGGATCTTAAACTAAATCCACAGAATGCCTCAGAAAAATACTTTTTTAAGCTGATGAACTACAGCTGTTTCCGGTAAGACCTAAGGAGAATACCCGCACAAGCTGTAAAGATGTCAGATTAGTCACCAAAGAGAACGAAGCAAATTAAGCTGACTTCAAACCTAATTATCATGACTTTAAAAGATTCATAGATCAGCTTTTGCATAATGATGAAAAAAACAAGAAAGTCAAAATTGGACAACCTGTAATTATTGGGTATTACGCGTTTTAGAATTATCAAAGCTTTTGATGAAAGAAAAAAAGATTTATTTATGACTACATTAAGCCCACGTAACCTGATCCAGAGTACTTTACACAGATACATATAGTTTTTGTTATAGATACCCTACTGAAGAGAAGCGAAACACCACACAAGACATGAAACCGAGTAGCTAAAGGAGCGAGTGGATGGTACGACACATCCGATTACCCTAAAGATTCGCTTTTACATTCAATTACTAACCAGAAGGTTTTAGAAGATGAAGGATGAATTATCTGGAAAGGTGATCAAGGGTAGTATGGTGGGGTAAGGTAAAAAATGTACAGTGATTTCGAGCCAGGAGAAAATCATTAAGAAAAGCAAAGGGAATAACACGCCAGCGTTGTTACAGTCAAACATATCACATGACAACTACAAAGAAGCATGTTTGGGCATAAGACTTTTCATCATGACAACGTAAAACTGCGATCTAATATACATGAATCAACACAACAGTTTGTAACAAAGAAGTCAATAGATAGAACAAACACAAAACGTGTGTTGTTAATCCAGAGTTTGCATATGCAATTTGGGCACTGAGAACCGTTAAATTAAATAAAGGCGAAACTGTGTCTGCGGATTATCTGGCAGTATCTTCTTCAAAAAGATCTTTGAGGACTGGTTGTTTGTTTTTGTCAGTTCTCGTAAATAATACACGCGATTCATTTTACATTCCTTTTATTTCGATATGGAACAACACTCCAAACTGGATCTGTTGCCCTGATGCGAGTGTCCCCCTTCTGCAACCCCCGGTAAATAAAGGTACCTTACTTTCAAACCAAATGGTAAATAGTTTGCCGGATGAAGACTCTCCTTCAACAGCAATTTAATGTTTTACTGTATTAATGCTTGTACTGGTTTTAGGCCTTTAAATTCTTCATTATTCATTGCGCGCAAAAACTGATGGCAGTCTTCTAACCCATTTGGTGTTGCGAGAATTGTCAATCAGCTCTCTGTGATACTGGTAGGCGAAAAACCCTTCGCTAACTGTTTGTTAAAGTTTTCAACTAAAGCCTGTGATCTGTGAACTCCTGGAATGCCCCTCTTTTCATGGTAACTCTATGTTTTAACAATAATTGATTCACTTGCCTTGTAAATTCGTTTTCCAAATTCATCACTTGAAATCATGCGAGGATAATTTAGTGGCCCTTGTTGGTTATATCAGTTGTATAGACGACAGCAACAGCGAAGCCACCTCTTTTGTGTTAAGGCACCGCATCTTTGTATCTTGAAGCCATGTCAATGACGTGTAAGTGCGTACTTAAATCTTTTTCGTCTAATCCTATCAGAGGGAAAATATAGAAGGTCCATTTATAATGGGTGTCGTTTGGATGTTTGAATTAACAAAGTGCGGTCTCTGGTATTCGTCTAGGGGCAGGTAAATAAATTTATGCCAAATTGCTTGTTTAGATAACCATATTCGCTTTGCTGTGATTGTTCACTGACCCCCGCCGCTTGGCTAGCTTTGTATTGCAGTGATGCCCTACCAATATCCTTTGGGCGAATAATAGATTTTGTTCATTTTTTATTCAGCCAATATTATGCCGCAACAAAATACACAACGTCATACCAACGACAAGAAACCCGATTTCTTGCATCTTTTGGTTTTTCTGATGGTTGATAAAAGTCACTGAATTTTGGTGGGGGCAATGTCTCGATGGTTGCCTGTTCCTAATAATATTGTTTATTGCTTGATCAACATTTTTAAATGTGTAAGCTGCATGCCCCTGTTAATTTCCTTGTGTCATTACTAAAATCTAACTGCTCAAGTCTCTGCTTTTCATAGGCGTCTTGTGCAGCTGCCTAGTTGCTCCAAAGCTTTGGTTATGTCTTTTTCTCTCGCCGTCATCGCCGCAGTTTACTAAATGGAAATTACTTCCGCTAAAGCAAGCGCATTACACCACAGCGCCGCCTATCATTATTGCGAGAGAAGCCATTTTATAAATGTATTTTTTATTACATATTTATACTGTCTGAATTATCCTTGCTTGAACTAGAAAATCTTTCGTGCAACCGAACTGCAATGATGGCAATCAGCTTAGCTGAATCCTCAAAGTCTAGTTTTGCCAAGATCTGCTGGTTTAATTCATAACATGCTTTTTACCAAGCATTGAGTATCCCTACACTTAGGGCCTCCAATAACAGCAGAATGGTATACAAGTTAGCAACATTTTTTCGGTGCTCATTTTTATAAAATTAAAATAATTATAATTTAATAAAAAACATGATCAGTGATGATCTACTACAGCTACAAGGCGGCCTAAACCTTCCCAACTTATAATGACCAAGTTGAAGGCCAAGCTGTATTCCCCAAAAGGGAGAGGTTGTATTCTATTGGCAGCAGTGGACAAACAAAACCGTTCCTCGGAACTGAATTCAGCAATTGAACAGATTCAATCAGAATTTCGCCGAGCAAGATTCTATTAAAGTATCATAACAGTGATGAAGCGCAGCGTGGGATCTAGAATGGTGGAAAAAGTTGGGGCAAAGGATTTTCTTAGTTTGTACAGCCTAAACTAGTCATTAGATTGCACCGCATTGATTCTCAACAATATCTGTACGTATGATTTAACGCAATGAACCAGTTTTAACAAAGTCATTATAGTCTCTAGGGTGTGATCTATACTACAGAGAATTGGAACATTGTATCGCCAATAATCATGGGATTAATAACTTTTAATCATATATATTTTTGTTTCCATACAAAATGGAACAGCCGGAAAATCATTCAGAACCAGAATCAGGAAAACATTGAATCAGTGGAGAAAGAAACCAAGGCCAGAAAAGATCAGCAGAAAACCACTGAATCAGGTGGGGCCGAGGTAGAAAAGTGCACCTCATCCTGGCGTGTTAAAGCAGGAAAAAAATTAGCAGAGTTGGAAACAGAACAAAAAAAAATAATGTTAAGACTATAACACATAATGAAAACATAACACCGGCCAACTCCAGAACAAGTTGATTTCATGCCGGCTAGTAGAAACTCCATGAGATACAAGGCTACAGCACCAAAAGTCCTTCAGGAATATTGAACTTATAGACTGTTTGTCCATTTTTGGCGCCATTAGCTGCTGTTGGTGGCATTTATATTAACGGTATAAAATATATAACCAATGGCAACAAAAACAAAAGCAATCAAAAAAATCTGAACCACTAAATGCAGAAAGAAGACAACAGCACGCTCAAAACCCCAATAACAAAGCTCATTTTGATCCATTAAAATGCAATAATAGAGTTTAAGAACTTAATTTTTAAATTTTATTTATAATAAAAAAAGATCATGGCGTATTATAAAAATGATAAAGCAATAAATAAGAACAAGGAGTCTTATAAAAGACATTTCTCATAGACCCCGAATTGTAATCATTGCGATTGCTAGTGATGTAAGAACTTCTGAAAGATCTATGCAGAGAACGCTGAGCAAGACCATCCTCAACGATGACGCGTTTTTGAGGCGTGTGTTACTTATTAGGCATCTGCTATTTAAGATAAAACCATAAATTGTAATTTTTTGATAATTATAAGATAACTTGAATACTCAACTTGGTTGTACTTAAAGGATGCCATAGTTTGATCTTGCGGTAGACTTAAATCAAGAACTTAGAAGTACTAATCAAGAACTATTAAGAACTGAGTAACTTAATTAAAAACTTAAAATAACTAAACATGGTGTGACTTCATATCAACACCAACAAAAAGCCCATGGGCGACATGGGGTGTATGAGTGTGTGAGTGTTACACAGAGCTAAATATGTTGATCCTGTATGTCGACAACCACTTGGGTGCAGATGCCGGAGCTATGCGTAAATTGTGATTCAATATGGCACATTTGATGCAAAGTTCCAAAGCAGCCACCATGTGCATTTAACAAAGCTTGCTATTAATAAACAAGACAGATGAATAAAGTCACACTCTGTGGGCCGCCCAAGGCAAGCCTCAAAAAAGTTGAAGCAGTGCAAGAAGCAGTGAAGAAGGCAGTGAATGTCAGTGAATCCAGCAGTGTTCCGAATACTAGAAGACCTATATGAGCGCTACAGCCGGTTGGCGCGACCTACATATTATATTACTTCTGGATATGTTAACAAGCAATTCTCTGGCTCCCAGCTACACTCTACGCAGTCAGGAAGTTTCAGGTTTCCGCTAATTCTACTCAGCCGATCACTCTATCACGTGATTAAAACATAGCTTAATGTTGGTGAATTAAGAAACAAGTCTAGATTTGTTTTGCCTCAGGCGGGAATTTCCTTTACTGCACCCTACCACGGCGTAAAGGCCCCACACGCACAAATTACGAAAATCAGTGCCAGCCTAGCTCCGTGTGATTCCAAGCCTTGTGATCACCCAAGAGTTGTATCTATACCACCAGCACCGTCAATTAAAGATTGACACACCCCGTCTGCGACCATTACCTTTCCTCAAAATTACCCTAAACCAAAGAGAAGAACCATCTCCACGGTGTAGCTAGGTGGAAATCAAGGACAGTCAGCACAAAATATAAAACCGTTCATGCATGAACGGTACTAATAATATGAGCCAACGTCAAGGTAGGCCTGCAGTGGTCTCTTAGCAGACGCGCGCTCTATGTTGCTAAGACGCCACACAAACAAACATGTTACTGACCTAGTCAGTGACAGTATGAGGTTCAACCGGGATATTTGTAACTTTATTGAGACCAGTATGTATTCTGTAATCTCAATCTGTAGCATGTTTTTCAATTTAGCATCAGGTTTAATCTCATGATGAAATTAAACTGGCAGACCAATATTTGTAAAACTGAGGAAATGAGGGTTGAAGTCACTTTTGCAATAGTAACGTAGCTTGCGTACGCTGAACATTCTGAATCTCCAGTTTTTTCTTTTAACCATTGTGCCCACGTTTCTCTGTTCAATTCCTTCTCATTCTATATTCTTTCATTTCTTCCTGGCCAGTTTTTTGAGCACAAAATCAGAACACGACCAAACTGAATATGAAACATTATTGTATTTGGGCGATCTGTTCTTTTTAGATTATCTAATTCCCAATTTTGCAGTTTTTTTCTAATAATTTCACTTTCGCCGCTGGAGTGGTCAAAAAGAACAGAAATCTAAAAAAGTGCATTATCTTGAGAATAGCAAGTACTGGAGTTCAGCTTCAATTTGCAACAAGAAAATTGTGCAAATACCTGTTGGAGAATCGAAGCCCGCCTCTGTTCCTTCTTCTTGTTTTTTCTTTAAATAAATTCTTCCATCTTTCTTTTGGCCATTTGTGGTGTAGTTTCATTGGGCCTACTGTTTTGCCATCTCAGTCAATGTTTGCCATTTCTTCATGAAATAGCCTGTTCTCTTCAAGTACATTCTTTTCTTCTTCGGTCCACAATTCTGTTGGAGTTGAGGTGGTGTAATGTGAACATTGGCAAGCTTGAAACCATGTCAGGTAAAATTAAACAGTTGCCTGCCTAGAATGAATCTAACAATTATGATGATGCAGCCTGTGATTCAAGAATTTCTCTATCTAATTCGGAAGAAATACAATCATCATACATTTGTGACATTTCGCCTTGTTAAATTAAACACTTTTTCTCACTGAAAAAGCACCACAGCACAGCACAGCCTTCCATGTTAAAAGACAGCTAGTGCCGGTTTGTCACACTGGGCTGTGAGCGGATGATGATGCCCTATTTACAATCACGTGAATAAATCTTGGCTTATGGTTGGTTAAATCAAGAAACATGTTAAGATATTGTTTAGCCCTATGCGGGAATCCTTTATTTCGCCTTGCAACTCATAAGACCCAACACCCCATTAAGTTATCAGGTGTCGACCAAACGGGTGCTCTCAGTAATCAGATAGTGCAAGTCCTTAGGCAGGCCGCATCAAGCAATTAAAGGCTTACCCCACCGTTTTTATATGAGGCGCGTTTCATTCCCAACTGCTTTTTCCCCTACGTTTACTCTATGGGCCGTGTCAACCACGTCTACTTTCCCTTCCGTTACGCTATGAAAACTTTAGTAAATTAGTATTTAAAAATGAATAACCACTGCAATTATGGTATGTTTGTAGATAATCGTTAATTTTTCGGTATTGACGTCTTACTTGCTCAGAGAACAGTAATATGAGGCACTGATTCTAGGCCCTTTCGCCCTAAAAAACTCGGAGTGGATGAGAGGAGCAAGTTGGGTAAGAGTCGTCATATAACTGTTCTCTAAACAACAAATACAACACATCTCCACGAACAATCCAACAAACAACACAAGCAAAATACAACACATCCCATGAACCAACAACCGAACACAACACTCTTCACGAACCAACACATTCATAACAACAAAATACAACACATCTCCATGTACTATTCTAACAACAAGACACAACAAAATACAACACATTCCACAACTATCGAACACCATCAACAACAGAGATACAACACATCTCCCCACGAACCAACAACAACACAACAAAAACAACACATCGCCACGAACTAACCAACAACAACCACAACAAAATACAACACATCTCCACAAACTATCCAACAACAACACAACAAAAAACAACACATCTCCACGAACCAACAACAACAGAACACAACAAAAATACAACACATCTCCATGAACAACAACACAACAAAATACGAAACACATCTTCCATGAACCAACAACAGAACACAACACATCTTCACGAACCATCAACCATCACCAACAAAAAACAACAGCATCGCCAACAGAACTTTCCAACAACAACACAACAAAATACAAACACATCTCCTCGAACTATATCCAACAACAACACAACAAAATACAACACATCTCCACAAACTATCCAACAACACCACAACAAAATGCAACACCACTCCACAAACTACCCAACAACAACACAACAAAATACAACACATCTCCACAAACTAGCCAACACAACACAACAAAATAACAACACCTCCCACGAACTTTCAACAACAAACAACAAAATACAACACGATCTCCACAAACTATCCAACAACACCCAACAAAAATACAACACATCACCACGAACCAACAACACACAACAATATAACAACACTTCTCCACAAACTACCCAACAACACAACAAAATACGACGCATCACCACAAACATCCAACAACAACAACAGCAACAAAATACAACACAATCTCCACGAACCAACAACTAACAGAACACAACAGAAAATACAACACAATCCAGAAAAAAGAAACCCTGCAGTCTCCCACAAACTATCCAGCAACAACACAACAAAATACAACAATTCTCACACAAACTTCCACTTCAACAACGACAACAAAATACAACGCATCTCCACAAACTATCCCAACAACAACCACACAACAAAATACAACACATCTCCCTGAACCAACAACACATACAATATACAACACATTTCACGAACCAACAACACAACAAAAAAGAATACGAACACATCTCCACAACTATCCAATCAACAGCACAACAAAATAAACACATCTCCACGAACCAACAACTACACAACAAAATACAAACACAACCCACGAACTAATCCAACAACAACACAACAAAATACAAAACATCTCCACAAACTATCCAACAACAACCACAACACCACCAAACAAAACATCACATCCCACAAAACTTATCCAACAACAACACAACAAAATACAACAACATCTCCCACAAACTATCCAACAACAACACAACAAAATACAACACATCTCCACAAACATCCAACAACAACACAACAAATTATCAACACATCTCCACAAACTATCCAACAA
>JAFLJL010001980.1:0-17500 GCA_018398815.1 Conus ventricosus
CCATGCAATCTCTCAAAGTCCTTCTTGTTTTTCAATAACAACCCTGTTTTTCCATTCTTTGTCAAGTTCTTCCTTGATTCTACCTCTCAGTGCAAAGGGGATTTTCTTGGTGGCTGTATGACAGGTTTTACTGTTGGGTCTAACTCAATGTGATGTGGCTGACTGAGACACCCTAATTCTTGAAATAATTCAGGAAAATCTGTGTAGACTGTTTCAGCATCTACACTCAAGATTTGAATTATTTTTTAATTCTTCAATTGATTCAAGACCTATGAGTGCTGATTGATTTGTATTTACAACAAAAAATTTCAGCTCTTTGTCCATCACAGAAAGTTTACAAGTACCAACAGTTTTCAATGTCTCACCTGTGTAGCTAGTCAGTTTGTTTTGGTCTTTTTCATTGCAGGTTTTGTGTCAAACTTTTTGTATGTCTGCAATGGCAAGATGTTTGCTTGAGCACCAGTGTCAATTTTAAATTTGATACTTTGGTTTTGAACATCTGCAGTAACAAACAATTCTTTCCCTTCTATTTTTGCTTTGGGGTTTATTTACCACACCTACACTGACTTCACTCTCTGAATCTGTGTTCAAAATCAGATTCTGTATCAGTGTTTAACCTGTCATCATGCATGCTGTGTGTAGTGTAAAGTTAAAACTAGTTTCACTTTCACTTTTCAACGGATACAGCTTATGTATGACGCGCCTTTGTGTGACGCGCTTTTCGTTTGACGTCAGAAACTGAAAGTAGATTGATGCTGGTTTTTTGGCTGCCTTGTTTTTGTTATTACTTCACATGGTGTCAGAATTGTGAACTTGAAACAGACCTACGTATTGTGAACTGGAATAGACGTACGTGATGGCTGAGTCAATTTATGTGAGGACTCCCGACTCATTTGTGGTTAGTGCAAATCCAGCGGCGGCATGGGAGAAGTGGAAACTTCGTTTCGACATTTTCCTTCAAGCAACGGGTGCCAGTGCAAGCCGGACGCGGTGAAGGTTGGACTTTTATTAAACCATATTGGTGATGAAGGACTCGAGATCTTCTCCAATTTTGTGTTTTTGGGGAACGACCTAACCCAGACAATGCCGACCAGCCCCTGCCAGCAGAAAGCAAGACCAATTACAACACTGTTCTGGGAAGTATGATGCTTTTTTCAACGTAGAGACCCGCATTGATGTTGCGCGAACAGTTTTGGTTCCATCTGCACAGGGAGCCTTCCCAGTCGTTTGATTGTTGGCTCAGGTTAGTCAAAGACAAGGCAGCAGCTTGTAAGTTTGACAACTGTGACACAATGATCAGAGACAAGCTGGTGTTTTCATGCAAAGATGACACCGCCAAGCTGAAACTGTACGACGTTGGTCCAAGGCTTACCTTACAGAAGACCACTGACATTCTCGCCATGAGGGAACTGGCTAAGAATGAACTGGAAAGAAGCAAGACAGCCAGTGTGGGTGCCCTCCAGAGAAGTTTTCAAGGTAACATGCGACAGAGTGCATACAAAGGTGACGCAGGTGGCAAGAAAGGTGACACCAAGGCCTCGCCAGCTGGCCAGAAGTGCGGCTACTGCAATGGCAAGCATCCTCCCGGCAAGAAGAACTGCCCGGCAGCGAAGGTTTGTTGCAGAAAGTGCACCAAGATAGGCCACTACGCCATCGTCTGTAGAAGCTCAGCGTCAGTCCATGAGGTCGTCCACGAGAACCAAGCGGAGCAGTCTAAAGATGGGGTCCCAGTTTTCGTGGGTGGCGTCAGTAGTAATGGCGTGCGTGCAAGAACTGTCACTCCAGCAGCCGTTCCGGTGAGGTCATCAGTGCCTGCTGACCCTGGGTGGCACATCAAGCTGAAGGTGGGATCACGCGAGCTGACCTGGTGTATAGACACTGGGGCCCAAGTGTCTGTGATGCCCGACCACATTTTCAAGCCAGCGTTTGGGACACTCCAAGAGCCTGACCGCACTCTCCTTGGGCCTGGTGACCAGCCTCTGGAGGTGAAAGGGTGCGTCAACCTCGACCTCAACCTTGGTCGTACACGTGTTCGTGAGAAGGTCTACATCGTCAAGGCATCTAAACTCCTACTTGGTGCGCCTGCCATCAGGAAGCTGGGCTCATCAGCGACATCCCAGGTGCCTTTACCATCAGGGCAATCAGATCCTTGCCTACTGGTGGTCAGCCTGCCCAGCAGACGGCGAAGGCCAGCTTCGCTTCATCCAGCGACGTCAAGCGTCAGTTCCCCAAGTTGTTCACCGGACTGGGTAAACTGGGTGGTGAGCAAGCCATCCTCCTCAAGGACGACGCCAAAGCCGTTCGCTCAAACGGTGCCCAGGCGTGTTCCCTTACCCCTCCTGAAGAAGGTGGAAGCTCAGCTGAACGAGATGGTGGAAGGTGACGTCATCGAACCGGTGGACACTCCGACGGATTGGTGCGCTCCAATCGTTGTTGTGCCCAAATCCAATGGCAATGTTCGTATCTGCGTCGACCTGACCCGCCTCAACAAGAGCGTGAAAAGAGAGGTCTACGCCATGCCATCTGTGGAGGAGACTCTCAGCAAGATTTCCAAGGGCAACGTGTATTCCAAGTTGGATGCAAACTCTGGATTCCATCAGCTCGTGCTTGACGAGGCAAGTTCCGAGCTCACCACGTTCATCACTCCCTTTGGGCGCTTCAAATTCAAGCGTCTGCCCTATGGAATTACGTCCGTGCCGGAGTACTTCCAGAAGAAAATGGACAACATCCTCCATGGCCTTGAGGGTGTTCTTTGTCATATGGACGACATCCTTGTCGTTGGCAAAGACAAAGCTGAGCACGACGCCAGGCTTCATGCTGTCCTGGAGAGGCTCTCCCAGGCAAACCTGACCCTCAACCCCGACAAGTTCGAGTTCGCCAAAACGCAGCTCGAGTACTTGGCCAGATCGTAGATTCTTCAGTCGGCGGCCTGAGGAAAGACCCTGCCAAGGTGAAGGCCATCATGGAGATGGAGGCGCCGAAGAACGTGGCTGACATCCGAAGATTTTTGGGCATGGTGAACCAGCTGATGAAGTTCCTGCCAAACCTTGCCGAAAAGTCTAAGCCACTGCGAGACCTGCTGCGCAAAGAGTCAATGTGGATCTGGGGACCAGAACAACAGGGTGCCTTCGACACTCTCAAGAAGGACCTTGCCTCACCAGAGACTCTTGCACTGTACAGTCCGAGCGTGAGACCGTCATCTCGGCAGACTCCAGTAGCTACGGTCTTGGAGCTGTATGTCTTCAACGCCAAGACAACGGTCAACTCCATCCTGTTGCATACGCAAGCCGTTCCCTCACAGCGACCGAGCAGCGGTATGCACAGATCGAAAAGGAGGCTCTTGCAGTCACCTGGAGCCTTGAACATTGGTCAGATTTGTTGGTTGGCATGTCCTTTCGGGTAGAAACAGACCACAAGCCTCTTGTCCCTCTGTTCTCTACCAAGCTCATCGATGAACTTCCTGTCCGCATCCAGCGCTTCAGGATGAGGCTGATGCGGTATTCTTTTGACATTGTCCATGTCCTGGCAAAGAACTCTATACCGCTGACACTCTGTCCAGAGCACCTTTGCCTACCACAGATTCTGCGGACAAAGACCTGACCTGCCAAGCAGAGGCGTATGTCAATGCTGTCCTGCTGACCTTACCAGCTTCTGACCACAGGCTGGAAGAGATCCGGTCAGAACTCCAGAAGGGTGACATCCTCAAACTGGTCATGCGCTACGTCCAAAATGGCTGGCCAGAGAAGAGGACTCTCAACAAGCCTCTCAAGACCTACTTCAACGAGCAGAGTTTCCTGTCTGTCAACGACAGTCTCCTGCTGAGAGGTACGCGACTAGTCATCCCTCCGTCACTCCGACAAGATGTCCTTCGACACCTACATGATGGTCATCAAGGTGTCAACAAGACGAAGGAAAACGCGGCAAACTCCGTGTGGTGGCCAGGGCTGTCCCAAGACATTGACATCATGGTCAAGACTTGCCCTGACTGTGCCAAAAACAGGAAAGCCAGAGTGGAGCCCATGAAAGGTACGCCCTTCCCTGAGCGTCCTTGGTCCAGAGTTGCAGCTGACTTCTTTCAGCATGAGGGCAAGCAGTTCCTCATAGTTGTTGACTACTACTCACGGGACGTTGAGATCGTGCTCATGAACAAGATCGCCAGCGCAGAGACAGTCAACAGAATGAAGAAAGTCTTCAGTCGCCATGGCATTCCGGACACTCTAGTTTCGACAATGGACCACAGTTTGCAGCCGAAGAATTCTCCAGATTTGCTCAATCCTGGAATTTCGAGCATGTCACCTCTTCACCTCACTACGCCCAATCCAATGGTGAGGTTGAACGCGCAGTTCAAACCATTAAGAACCTCATCAAGAAGTGCGATGATGAGTACCTTGGCTTGCTCATGTATCGCAACACTCCCCTTCCCAACGGTTTCTCTCCTGCCCAACTGAGCATGGGACGCAGTCTGAAAACCCGAGTTCCATGTCATCCAGACACTCTCCTTCCCAAGACCCCCGACGTGTCTGTCCTGAAGAAGAGAGAAAAAGAATACCGAGAGAAGATGAAAACCAGCTACGACAGAAGACATAAAGTTGTTGCTCCAGAAGACATCTCATCTGGCAACAAGGTGTGGATCCCCGACGTGAAGAAGGAGGGTATTGTCATCAATCGTCATGATACTCCCAGAAGTCTCATCATCCAGACATCCGACGGTGGAGTCATCCGCCGAAATCAGCAGATGACCAGGAAGCTGTACGAGCCTTGTTTGCTTTCCCAGCAAGGCAACCACCTTCCTCCTTCCCCTTTCCCTTTCAACGCACCTCCACACTTCTTGGTTCCACGTGCACCACCTCCCAGTGCACAACCTCCTCCCTGCTCACCTGTCAAGGGCCTACCTGCTGTCACCGATGGTTCGACGCCAGTCAAGACAGCCATGATGCAACTCCTTCCCAGAGCCTGCCATCTTCAATGACCCCAGGGCCACAGATGTCGCAGACAAGAAGATCCGCCAGAACAACGCACAAGCCTGAGCGCCTTATTGAACATTGTTAAGAGACTAGAACTTGAAAATTTGAAATGATTTCTTTTGATAATTTTATAAAAAGAAAAGAAAAGAAAAGAAAAGGCGCATTCATGAAATCAATCGAAAGACTCTGGTGCGAGACCCAGAACCAAAGTAGTGCTATTGTACAAACTTACATGCAGTATTATTTTCATAAATACTCAGTGCTCATTCTAGTCATTCTGGATATGTCTTATCACACGTTTGAGAACTTTAAATTGTTCTTCTGGAAAAGGGAGATGTAGTGTAAAGTTAAAACTAGTTTCACTTTCACTTTTCAACCGGATACAGCTTATGTATGACGCGCCTTTGTGTGACGCGCTTTTCGTTTGACGTCAGAAACTGAAAGTAGATTGATGCTGGTTTTTTGGCTGCCTTGTTTTTGTTATTACTTCACACTGTGTACTTTTTTTTTTACTTTTACAGCATTGCTTGAAATGATTGTATTTTGAACACAATGTACATTTTTTACCAAATGCAGGACATTTTCCTTTAGAATGTGTATATCCACATCTTGTGCATTGACTTTCTTTCTCATCTTTTTCATCAGTTTTGTCATGATGCTTTTTTCCTTTTGCATTTTTATGACTAACTTTGTGTTTATGTGATTTTATTTTGTGAATTTTTTCATCTGATGTTGTCATTTTTTGCACTTGTGATTTGGAACTTTCATGTGCTCTGCAAATTTCAATGCATTTTTCCAGTTTTAGATCTTTTACCTCAAGTAATTTTTGTCTAACAACATCATCATTCACACCCACAACTATTTTGTCTCTAATCATTCTGTTTACTAAGTTACCAAAGTTGCAAGTTTTGGCAAGTTTTCTCAGTTCAGCGATGTACACTTCAATGCTTTCTGAACTGTCCTGTATTCTTTTGTTGAACAGGTAGGCTTCGTAGACTTCGTTGGTTTCACCTATGAAAAAGTCTTCAATTTTTTCATGACAATGTTAATGTCGTCGTCATTTTCCTCAGCAGTGAACGAAAATCCATCGACGAGTTCCGCTGCTTCTTCTCCGATGCAGGACAGGAACACGGCACATCTGTATTGCGGCGTTTCTTGCTGCAGTCTTGAAGCAATTTCAAAGTTCTTCCACGATCTTTTGAAACGTTTCCATTCAGTGATTGCTGATCCACTGTGGTTGTTCAAAGTCAATTTTGATGGTGGAGGAACGTTGCATGAGGTCTTTCGCCTTCTAGACTCGCTTGTAGAAGGTCTTGCTCGATGGTCTTCTTCGCTCGACATCGTTGACGATCGTTTGTTTTTAAGTTTACCTTGGCAACCAGCAGCATCCGTAACTTCGATCAGTGTTTACCTCAAACTTGATTTAAAGCGTTGTTTTGCTGTTTTAAAGCTGTTCGATCTCGTTACTGGATCCCGTCTCTGACACCATGTTATATTCTCTTGTCTGCATTCATCACAATATGGACATAAATCAATGTTGAGTTCGATAGTAGTTTTATTACAACTACAGTTAAGTTGCCATCCAAGTCGAGTTCCCCGCAACCAATCATCATTAAGATAAATAACAATCAAGGGATATAATTCTAACATGCATATGTGACAACACACACACACACACACACATCGAATGATGCGCATACATACAGAAAGAAAAATGCGGAACCCAGGCTGATGGACAGAGTGAGCACGGACACTGCAAGTCAATGGATCAGGCTGACCTAGTGCCTATTAATAGTCAGTGAAGATACAGCAAGACACAAAATAATATGGATCCTCTCCTCTTCTTACTTCTCATTGGTGACCTGCCAAACCAACTCCAATCAAGAGTCCACCTCTTTGCAAATGACTGCGTTGTCTACTACACCATGAAGACAAAAGAGGAAGCTCCTTCACTATGACAGCCTGTGAGCAAAAATGAAGTTCCGTCGACAAAGGTGCCTTTTTTTTTTGGATGTAATCCTTCACAACATCCAGAAACTCCATCAAGTTCGACTTTATTCTGTATAGTCAGGGAGCATAATACGTGCCGTGGGAATTTTCTGCTGAAAGCAAGCCACCAGTCTGGATCTCTTCAAGGGACCCTAAAGAACAATAAAAAATCAGGGTGGCAGTCTGACAAACTGCTGTGGACAGCACTATGAGACATTACATGAAGCAATAGATTTGATGCAACTTTTCAACGAAGTTTGGGGGTAGGGGAAATATAAATGATCATAATTCTGTCTAGAAATGCCTTAGACAGACATATGACCCATCAAAAGTTTGGTTTTAATCCACTTTAGAAGTCTAAATAGTTGGTATGCAAATTAGGTCATTTGTGACGTCACCAGGGGTCAAAAGGTCATGGATTTTGGACAGCGCTTAAAATCAGGCAGCCGGCTAGTGGTGCTAACAATATGAATTCAAAATGAGAAACAAAATGTTTTATAGACCTAAAATTTGTTTTATAGGTATCATTCTGTAAAACCATATCACCCATGATCGATTAATTTCCAAGGTAGTTTTTGTTTAAGTCACTTTTTATTACACCTAAATAATGTATATTGTATTTAAACCTAAAAAGTAACTTTCAATGTACAAAAGGCTTACAAGTATTGTCTGCAGTACTGAAAATTCACAAGTAATGACGCTTGCTTGTTATGAAAACTCTTGTCCCCAGTACTGAATCCTCACATGCGGTGTCCACCATATTGAATCTGCACACGCAATGTCCACCTTACTGAATCCTCACAGGCAATTTCCACCATTGAATCCTCATAGGCAGTGTCCACCCCACAATATACATCAATTACATGTGTTGCTACTTCATCTGCATTTCCATATTCACAGGCTCTGGCACATCAGATAAATTACTGAAACATGTCGCCATCTTCAACCCCATCCTCCTCCTCCTCCTCCTCCTCATTTTCCTCATCCTCATCCACTAGGTTCACTTGTTCCATATTTTCACATGCCTCCTCAACGTCGGAACAACCACACATAACAGTGCAGATCAACCCTGCCTTCTGGCAGCTGCACCTTGCAGTTTTGCACCTCGTTTTTGTGCAGCTACACTTCACCAACTGGAGTACAGATTTTGGTGCTGGAAGTTGCGTGGTCATGACTGGAGTCCACGCGCCCCCTTCTAACTGCCAGCCATATTCTTCTGGTGATGGATCTCTGGGTATGCAACTATGTCATTGTTCCAGATAATGGCCTGGTAGTGAGCCCGTAGAATTGCTTGACGTAGTGCATCCTGTGTAGGTGGCAACCGTTCCGATTGTGCCTGCTTCTTACTAAACAGCCACCACCTCATCTTGTCTACTTTTGAAATCTGAGTTTGGGGTAGATAAACCTGACAGATGAACTGCTCTAAAGCAGAAAATACGTCATCACTAGGCATTAACGTTGTGCCCAGACTTGCAAGTGCAGTTATGTTGTCATCCGTGGCATCCAGGAAGCGTTTCCAGAAAGCATGTTTACCCTTTCCGGCAAAACTGCCTTTATTGTCGGCTCCACTAATAGCACAGAATCCTGGCAACGCTGCCACTTTTCTAGGTCCAAGAGCTTCATAGATCGGTTGCAGTGAGATGACACGGTGCTTCTGACCAGTTCCAGTGACAAAGTTGATGTCCTTGCATAGCTCTGGATACCGTCGGATTGACAGAACAAAAACGTCAGTATCGGGTGAATGGATGTTGATGCTGGATGCCCCACAGGTTGTTGCTTCTGCAGCACGCAACAATAACTTTGTATCTGCTTCTTCTGATTACTTTGGAGGTGGCTCATGTCCCGATGAGATGCCTTGCACTGCGACCCCCATGCCACTACGATGTGCTTTTCAGTGGCGCTTGCCTCCTCAAGCATCTTTTCAGCAAGGTAGCTTGAGTTCCATTTTCATCTGCACACTTGAGAGAAGTCGTTTCATGGGTACCTTCGATATGTTTGTTGTGTCTGTTATGTGATAGGCTACTGCTGGCTGGCTTGCTTGCCTCCTGTCCCGGGTTGCCGTCTTCAATGACATTGGGACATCATATCGATCGAATATCAGTCGTACTTCATCCACGTCACTATACCGCTCCAATGTACGGTTGATGAAGTGTTCAGCTGGTTGACTGCAGTTCTTGATGTAGTCTGGCTTTTCCATTGACTGAACCTCTGCCATTGCATCCACGATTGCAACCCTAATTCCAGCAGGTCTGCCATCTTCTGAGTGTGCCTTTTCCCCTGTATGTTCAGTTGTAGCAGGCCCTGGCGCACTGCTGTTGTCTTTGTCCAGCTTCTCAACTAGAGTCATTAGATTGCTCTTCACGTGGCAGTGTAGCATTGTTCCATCAGCTGCAAACATCGACCTGGGCACAACAGAGAGCTCGTGCCTACCTACTGTTTCCTCCAGATTGATCTCTGGTCTTGACTTTGACACCAACAGCAATCGAGCAAACAGGTTCCTGTCTTCTTGCAGCTCAATCATTTTGTATCCGGTGGTCACTTTACTTTGCTTGCCTGTGGTTTTCCAGGTCTGCAGTTTACGCTTCTTCATAAGGGCCCATAGGTTGGTTGCTCTTGACTTGATGCGATTTGAAACAAACTCCTTCAGGAGCTTGCTGCCAATCATCCTTTGCTGACATAGATCCTTCCTGACCATCTCGGGTATGACTGCCTTTGTACCAAATTGTAGAGCTCACCACATTCCTCAGTGGATGGATTGGTAAATTTTCTCAGGGTTGCAATAAGGGCTTCAATGTTCTTTTCTTGTCGTATGAGCACTGCAGGTGAAAGTGCATGGTGACGCCTTTGCATAGCTGACGGTGTTCCAGCCATCTCTTGAACTTCCCCAGCAAGTCTCGCTAGTTCTGGCGAGATGAGGAAGAATTTGGTGCGAGCATTGGCATTCAAGGTGATACCCACAAGTCCACCAGCTACTTTCATTGAGCGATTGATATGCTCCAAGGCATGATCAGCACGATGGCACAGAAAGGCACATTTGGATTCTTGTTCACTATCCAGTTGCCATGCACGAACTCTTGGTACATGTCAGCGTCTGATGCTTTCATTGATTCCATATCTGCTGGGTAGAGTGGGATCATCCTTGCATAAACGAGCTTGTCATGAGCAAAGAAGTGCTTTGTGAATTCCTCAAGCGCCTTCAAATGTAACTCCCAGTCACCCATTCTTACAGATCTGATGAAGAGTATGTCGCATGAAATACAGTCCCGTGGGAATTTTCTGCTGAAAGCAAGCCACCAGTCTAGATCTCTTTAAGGGACCCTATCATAGTAGATAAACTCCAATTGAAATCCCATAGATAAGAACTGATCTGGAAAGGATATAGAACAAACAGATGAATTAGTTGGATAAATGTAGCTTTCTTCTTCTTCTTCCTCATTCGCCATCCCGTTAGATGAGCAGCCCGGTGTCCTCGATGAAGGCTGCCGTCCGTTGCAGTTCCTCCAGGGTGCCGTACAGCTTGGCTTCCACTGGTGTCGGTGTTGGCCAGTACTTTAGAATTTCTTTGTCTGACCACCGACCGCTTGGGGTGGGGCCCCTTTGAGGCATAGGGCCCGGCTCCCGACCTCCCCGGCGGGTCTCCGAAGGTCGAGCGCCACATCGAAATTCTGTGGACTGCATCATCATGGAAGCGTGGATGCGTGGTATCGTGGTTTAAGTTGCGCCAGTGGCCCGATACCTCCGTCTTCAGCTGGAGTTTTCTTTCGGGGTGCCTCACCCTTAGCTCATGGCCCGTACGTCCTGCCCTGTGAGCACAGGGGGGATTGTTTCTCCGAGGATCCCACCCCGGGGCTAGAGGTTATACCACGCCTCTTGACCGCATGATGAGCCCGTCATAGAACACATGGGGTATTTCAGTGAGGACAACAGCGCCACCTGTTGACCCACCCCGTCCTGGTAGGAACATCGCCAGTTGGTCCGGGACTGCTTATTCGCAGCTAACCCCCATATCTGAGGGCCGTTCCCCTATCCGCCACCTTGGGGACCCGCCGGGTTGGGATGGTCGCCCCACTACTGAATTGGAAGCAGCCTGGTCCCGGGATAAATGTAGCGATTCTCCGGAGCTTTTCTTGGACTCTGCGACGCTATTTAACCTTTGAAAATTTGGCACAACAGCGAAAACTGTGTGACCACTGGTGATGTGATCAATGACCCAGTTTGGATTTCATTTAACTAGACGTGTAGATTGGACTAATACAAGAACTTTAATAGATCATCTGCTTATCTTGGTCATTTCAAGGCGGTGTTATGGCCATTTGTACTTTGCCTATACCCCTAAATCGTTTCTTCCTGGCTTTTGAAACTTTGACCTATTTTTCTTAGTCACAGAAAAGCTACCTTGCTAAATAATTGATCATGGATTATTTGGTTTTACAGAATAATACCTATAAAACAAATTTTAGGTCTATAAACATTTTAATTCTCATTTTGAATTCATATTGTTAGCACCACTATAGCCGGCTGCCTGATTTTTAAGCGCTGTCCAAAATCCATGATCTTTTGACCCCCTGGTGACGTCACAAATGATCTAATTTGCATACCAATTATTTAGACTTCTAAAGTGGATTAAAACCAAACTTTTGATGGGTCATATGTCTGTCTAAGGCATTTCTAGACAGAATGATGGTCATTTATATTTTCCCTACCCCCAAACTTCGTTGAAAAGTTGCATCAAATCTATTGCTTCATGTAATGTCTCATAGTGCTGTCCACAGCAGTTTGTCAGACTGCCACCCTGATTTTTATTGTTCTTTAGGGTCCCCTGAAGAGATCTAGACTGGTGGCTTGCTTTCAGCAGAAAATTCCCACGGGACTGTATTTCATGCAACATGCCCCCTGACTAGTAAGGACATTACCTGTAACACTGGGAAAGTTCAAAACACCAGCCTAACCTCGAACTGGAAAACCTCTTCAACATGTTTCTCCCTTGCTTAAATCTTTGCACTGGCTTCCTGTTGAAAAACGCATCAAGTACAAACTTTCTTTGCTCTGTTACAAGGCATTGGATGGCCTCGCTCCATCTTACCTCTCTAAACTTCTGTCGACCTATACTCCTTCCAGACAGCTTCGCTCTTCCTCTGACACTCGCATTATGCAGATCCCTCGTTTTCGGGCCAGAACACTTGGTGAACGTTCTTTTACTTTTCAGGCTCCTTCCTGCTGGAACAATCTCCCTTCTGCACTCCGAAACTCAAACAGTCTTTCTTCTTTCAAGTCCTCCCTCAAAACAACTCTCTTCAAAACATAATTTTTCTGCTCCTTCGCTGGTGTGTGGGTGTGTGCGTGTGTGTGTGTGTTTGTGTGTGTGTGTGTGTGTGTGTGTGTGTGTGTGTGTGTGTGTGTGTGTGTGTGTGTTGTGTGTGTGTGTGTGTGTGTGTGTGTGTGTGTGTTAGGGCTTATTGCTGTAAGCGCTTAGGGCTTTTGTTTAAGATTAAGCGCACTAAATGTTCCTTATTATTATTATTATTATTATGTCAGCTTAGTATTGTCCCAATCCGGCACCGTGATCAAGAAAGCAAATTAGGCCTACATGGTATGCTTCATTTGGCCGGAGATTCACATAAACCAAAACCAATGCCTACTACCACAGCACACCATGTCGACAGATGTCAGTTTGACAGCCAACACTGTAAGACTGAAAACTTGATGTGAGCCAAGAGAGAAGACTGTGTAATAAGCTTCATGTATGTGTGAATGTGGTGTGTGTGTGGAGGAGAGAGAGAGAGAGAGAGAGAGAGAGAGAGAGAGAGAGAGAGAGAAAGAGAGAGAGAGAGATTCGGATGTTTTATTCATTATAGGCCTTGGCCCATTATGAAGGGGAGGGTGAACATAATACATCATATGAAACAAATACTCATGACTGTATAACAAATCAAACACAATTCAGCTATTTCTCTAAATTCGAATGCCTTGTACAGAAACAAGGACAGCTTTGAACAACGTCTGTTGAAGTTGATGACATAAATATAGTCAATTTAAACAGGGAAGGTTGTCTATAAAAATTTTTGGCTGAATGAATTCAGTTCTAATATTCCTTGAGGCTGAACAGCAAAGAACAAAATGGATTTCATTTTCCTGAGACTCTTGGGGGGGGGGGGGGGGGGGGGGGGAGGGTGAACCGCGGCATGTAGCGTGCGGATCGCTGTTGACACTGTCTCATTGTTTTTGACAACGTTGGAGGACTGAAGTCGTGCAGGAGCCTGTACTTCCGTCATAAAGTACTGAAGACACCATGCCTTCAGCCCCCCTCGTCTTCAGGGCATCCTGTGGCTCCTTCAACTTCATGTTGAACAGGGCCACAGAGAAAACAGCGAAATTTGTCGCCATGCCGACACTGCGAACCAGAGCTGCCGGTGTCACCTTTGGCTTGCTCCTCACTCTGTTGTTCTGGGGCAGTTTTCTTCTTCGCTACGGGAACGTCGAGCGGAACCCTGGACCCACCGGCGTGCGGCAGTCGAGGACGGGCAGCCAGAGTGCCACGACAGGACGGAGGACCAGCACGGACAGGACCGAGGCTTCTCTGGACGCCGTGCAGACAACTCTGTTTTCTCCCCAGCAACCCACCATAGCAGACATGATGAACAAGCTGGACTGTAAGTTTGCTGACATGGAAAACAGCCTAAAAGACCTTGGCGATGAGTTTGCTGCTATGCATTGTGGGTTTGATGCTCTGCGGGAGGAGGTGGGGAATTTGAGGAAAGAAAACTTGGACTTGGCAGAGAAAAACTCCGAGCTTTTAGCTGAAGTAGAGCAACTGGAGAGAAAAACAGATGATTTAGAATGTCGGTCCAAGCGCAATAATCTTCTTTTTCATGGTATCCCCCAGACACCAAACTGAGACTAATGAACAATGTGAAGGGAAATCATTCGGCCTGGTTGCAGACAAATTGCACATAGCGTGGGAAATCGAGTTTGACCGTGTACACAGGTTAAATACAAAAGACAACTCTCCCGTCATAGCTTGCTGCTCATCATACAAAGATAAGCTCAGAATTCTGAAGGCCAAAGCGAAATTGGAGGCAGTAACATCTTTGTTGGAGAGGATTTCTCTTTCTGTGTTTGGGAAATCAAACGTGGCCTCTCTTCCTATCTCAAGAAGGCAAGAGCCCACGGGAAAAATGCCTGTATGATTTTTGACCATTTAATTATCGATGGCAAAAAGTACTTCCTCGATACCCATGGCAACTTGAACGAGTCAAGATAGGGAGTCGGCCGGCCACATGATGAAAAATACTGTACAGAAAATGGGAACCACAGTGACATAACACTGGTAGACCTCTCGGTCGCTGATGGCAGTGTCACACGTGAACACTGTTCGTGGAGGCAAACCTGTTTGGCAGAGCTGCCGACCGCTTCCACGTGTGTGTGTGTGTGTGTGTGTGTGTGTGTGTGTGTGTGTGTGTGTGTGAGGAGAGAGAGAGACAGAGAGAGGAGAGAGAGAGAGAGAGAGAGAGGGAGATTTACATCAGATACCTGTCGCAGTTTCTTCCTTTGTGTGTTGATGTCTACAAAGCTTGACAATGAAACCATGCCAAAGATTTCAGTTTGATTGAGCTCTCGTCGTGATTCAGATATTCAATTTTGTGGACAACGTTTGTGTCCATTTTACCATTTATCTGCCTTCTATCTGTCTATGAAACCCGCATTGCTGCTAATATTTTTAGCATTATTTATGGACAAGGACCCATGAAACGAATAGGCATGGACATTACTTTAAGCATAACTCTGGAATCAAGGGCACGGGTTCGTAAAGGCAGAACAGAAGTACTTCGAACGGATTTTTAATCCATGCAGTGGCGTAGGTAGCTAAAAATCTTTGGAGAGGGTTTTGAAATAAAATGAAATCCTTAATGAGGAAGAAAATAATAAAATAGATAACGAACAAATAAGGTAACTATCGCCTCATCATGAAACAATTACACGCCCATAACTCCAAATGAATGCTACTTATGACACCAAATCGCCTAGCAGAAATGGAAACACAGAGCACACCGAACAATCATGAAGACATCCCCTAACAACGCTACAAGCTGGCTAATCTGCTCTGCTTCTCACACATATACACAGCAACCACTGGAGAAATGAACAAACACAAATACACGTTTATTCAAGCTGGCTCAGCCTATTTGAACAAGACACAGCATCGAACGGGAACAATTACAGGTAACTTCGGTTTGATTGGTGTGACAGAAAATATTTAATGAGGCAGAGAATAATAAGCAGTAAATAATGAAGAAGTAGGGTAACGGGTAACTCTTGTTTCTATGATGAAATAGTTACACATGATAACTCAAAAACGAATGCTGCTTATGACATCCAATTGCCTTGCAGAAATGACAGCAAGAACACACAGAATAAACAAGCACACCCCCTCCTATGCCCCACCCCCCGACCTCCCCACGCAAGGTTATTCCAAGCTTGCTCATATACCTATATCTGACTCATATACACAGCAACACCCACTGCAGAAATGAACGAGCACAAATTAACATTTATTCAAAACTAGCATAGCCTACTGATTTTAAATCATAATCAGACAGACACAGGGACGAACAGTAACACATTATATTATTATACTGGGTTATTTATATAGCGCCTATCCTCGGTCACAGACCAAGCTCTAAGCGCTTTACAATAAACACACTACCTCACTCATTCAACGGGCTGCCTACCCAGGTAGAGCCGGCCGAAGAGCTGCCTACTGGCGCTCATTCAGTCGTTTCCCGTACCATTCAAATATCAGTCACTCATTTTCATTTATCTCATCCATTCCTCCAGTTTCTCACATAGGATGCATGCGATGCTTATTCGTGTCCTCCATTTCCACCGGTACACGATGGCACACGATAACAGTACAGGAAACCTTGGTTCGATTGGTATGAAAGGAAATCTCAGAAGTGGCAGGGAATAGTAACTAGTAAAAAATGAAAAATTTGGGGAAGTCTTGTTCCCATGTTGAAATAATTACATGCCCATAACTCCAAACAAATCCTGCTTATGACATCAAATTGCTCAGCAGCAATGCTAACACAGAGCACACAAAAGAATCAACGAGACATTCCCAAAATCAGTTCCGAGGTTGCTCGAGTACCCTATACTTGAAACGTACACACAGCAACAACTAGAGAGGTTAAGAAAAACAAATCAATGTTTATTAAAGACTGGCACAGCCATTTTGATATTAAATATGGTCTAAGAAATGGAGGGACGAGCAGTGAAAAGTACAGGTAACCTCGATTTGATTGGTATGAAAGGAAATCTAATGAGGCAGGGAATAGTAAACGGTAAATATCCAACAAGTAGGGTCACTCTTGCTTCCCTGATGAAATAACTACTCAGACATAACTCCAAACGAATGCTGCTTACCAAATCGCCTAGCAGAATTCCTAGCACAGAGCGCACAGAACAATCAAGTAGACATCCCACGAAAAAGGTTCCAAGCTTGCTCATATACCCCGTGCCTGACATATACACAGTAACAAAAGAAATTTGGAAAAAAAAAGCTAATTTCTAACATTAATTCAAGATCCGAACAGATTTTTAAAAATCTTACATATCGTCAAACAAATATAGGTGCGAACAGTAACAAACATGAGTAACCTCGGTTTGATTGCTGTGAAAAAAAAATCTTAAAATAGGCAAGGAATAGTAAACGGTAAATAACAAACAAGTAAGGGAACTCTTGCACCCATGATGGAAAGATTACTTGCTTGAAACTCCAAACGATTGGCGCTTACATCAAATCAGCTGGCAGAAAAGCCAACAGACCACACTGACCATACAAGGATGTTACACTCCTCCCTCTCTCAAAACAATATTCGGGGGGACATCGTTTTGAGAGAGAAATGGGTGTCATCGATCTGTTTAAGTAGCCCCTAGATTTTGCACATGAAACATATACACAGCAGCAACTGGGCAAATGAACAAATACAAGTAAACATTTATTCACGATTGGCTCATGTGTTTGATCCTGAATAATAGTCAAAGAAATACAGGGACAAACAGTAACAACTACAGATAACTTATGTTTGTTTGGTATAGAGGGAAATCCTTCATGAGGCATGGAATAATACACACTAAACGAACAAGTCGGGTGAATCTTGCTCCCATGACAAAATTATTGCACGCCCATATATCCAAACTAATGCTGTCATGACACCAGACGCCTAGCAGAAATGCCAACACAGGGCACACAGAACACGCAAGGAGACACACCCCCCCCCTCCCCTTAAAAAAAGATGTTCCAAGTTGGCTCATATTCCCATACCTAACACACATGCAAGCAACAATAACTGGAGAAATGAACAAAAACAAATTAACATTGATTCAAGACCGGCATAGTCTTCCTGATCTTGAATATAGTCAAACACAGTGACGAACAGTAGCAAATACAGGGAACCTTGGCTTGTAAGGAATTCTTAAATGCGGTAGGGAACTTAGAACAGTAAATGACGAACAAGTAGCGTAAATCTTGCTCCCATGCTGAAATA
>JAFLJL010001980.1:22500-29512 GCA_018398815.1 Conus ventricosus
AGAAAGGGCATTCAGCTCAGTGAACTTGTCACGAATGTTTCTGGATGTATTTAGTATGGGACCAGCGAGTTGGAATTCTCCTGTCTTTTCTGCAACACTCTGACAGATGTTTTTGTACACCGGTTCTTTCAGATACTTGTTGCAATGGTTCCCAACAAAGGCCCTGGAATGATAAGCCTGTGGGAAGATCTTGTTTGCCCGCAGAACATCTTCTAGATTTGCTGTGATTGGCCCAGAACGGAATAGCAATGAAGTGGCTGTAGATTTCATTTTCTCCACTTCTTCCTTGGTTCTTTTTATGCTTTCTCTTCAAGTTCCTTTGTAGTTTTACTTCTGGCCTTGGCATGGAGTTGTCTCAGCAGTTTCTTTTTCTTTTCCAATGGCTCTATGCTCTTTACATGCTGCTGAAACTGTACTGAGAAATACTCACAATTGTCAAGAGTGATGTCATCAAGTGAAGCAAAATGTCTTGCCAGCCGTTCATCAAGAGCATGGCACTCATCTTCAAGCAGGTCATGGTGTTTTTTGACAACACCCAGCAAGATGTGAAGGTAGGGAGGTGTCACCTGCTTCAGTTCTATGTCTAAAACTGGTTTTCTGATGACATTGTTGAATAGTTTGGCTTTTGATTTCATTTTTCCTGCACGCTTATACTTCTGATAGTCCCTCTTGATCTGACTGACCGTTCTCTTGCTGATGTTTCCTTCATTGTTCTCCGGGGGCAGCTGCATCTGTGTCTTCGTTGTTGTGCAGTACAGACACGGGTGGATCCCCTGTGCACCTGACAGTCCATACATTTTAGTTAAAAAGTCATAGTCTCCAAAGAGAAAAAGGCGAGTTTGTTTGCCTCTCCATTCCATGCTTTCAAGGTCTTCAATTTGCTCTTTGTAAGGGTCCAACAGTCTTCTTAGGTTTTCAGGGGTGTCCTTACATTCAGCAATGGTCATAATGCATGTGTTATGCTTTGAATTAGCGTTCACCAGGTTTGCTATTTAAAGCATCATTTTAAATGATCCGCCTCCATGGTCACCGCCAATCTTGATCCAGATTTCGTTCTCTGGAATACTCTCATCATGCCATGTTAATCGGCCTTGATTGTCATAAGCATCCAGCAGTTTGGTGACAAATGCTGGGACATCCTTAATACCTGCAGAAGGTGTTGGAACCAGTTCCATAATCCCATCGATCTCATTCCAGACCTCCACACTTCTCATCTGACATTCTACTTCTGCACACTGTGCTTTGACTTGTTCTTTCCTTTCTTTCTGTTCACTGGCAAACTGTAACCCCGAGCCTCCTACAGAACTGTTTGTGCAGTCTGTACTTTGTCAACTGAGGCCAAGTGCTGCACGAAGGGCAGGACCTTGTTTTGCAGTTACAGATACTTGACCGCATTTCGCTTCATTAAGAACCAGCTGTTTGCGTACTTTGCTTGCCGTCTTCAGTTCTGTGCCCTGCTGTTTGGCCGCATCTTGTTCAGTGTCTCCTGATACATTCAAACGAATTTTGTTCATTTCTTTTGCTCGCTTCTTCCTGAGTGGTGTTCGAGCTTCACTTGATGCTTTCCGAGGTTTTGTAATTTTTTTCAGCACAATCGGCTGTCCACCAGTTTGGCATGTGACAGTCATTTTATCACTGGACTGTGAGAGCTTAATGCGGGCAAGTTTTGTGAAATAAGCTTCTTCTGTGTTTGTCAGTGGTGCCTTCAGCTGACTCAAAGGCCTGAGGATTCTTTTTCTGAACGGAGACAATGCTTTGTCAATGCCAGTTGGAACGGTCTGCACTGATGCGCCTCTTGAATCTTTGGGTGGAGTTGATGTGGCATCAGATGTGACACAAAAGGAAACTTGTTTTTTGACTGGAGATAATGCTTCATTGATGCCAGCTGGGGCAGTCTGCACTGATACAGTTCTAGGGACTTTTGCCGGAGTTGTTGTTGTTGTTGTTGTCGTACCCTGGCTAAATTTTGCCGGAGTTGATGTGGCTTCAGATGAGACAGAAAATGAAATATCACTATCAAGATCAGAGTTTGATTGGCACTTTCGTTTTGCTGGTTGGGAATACTGTTTGAGAACGGCAGATTTCTTTATCTTTTTCTCTGGTCTCCACCTTTACTCTGCTGTTGAAAGTGAGTGCATAGCGCACACTGACTGACAGATAAACTGGGGTCAAACAGGTGCCATAATTTTGAGGCTTTTCAAATTCTGCCAATGCACGGCTCTTTGCTGTAGTTGAATGTTTGCGGTTTGTCAGATTTTTCAAAGTGTTTGCACAAAACACACAAACTATTTTGAATGTACTTCCTCCCTATCTTCCAGAACATTCACATTGAAGATTACGTTTATTTCAGAAGCAACACTCAAACACGTTACTACTGATTTGTTTTTATCTTTCTTTGATCTCTTAGACCTTTTCCCACACAGTCTACACAAGACCTTTAAACGTTCAAAATGTTCAGTGAGAGAGTGACCGTTTTGTTCATAATCCTTTCGGCCATCCCCCCCCCCCCCTCTCTCTCTCTCTCTCTCTCCACACACACACACACACACACACACACACACACGCACGCACGCACGCACGCACACACACACACACGCACCACACGCACAACACGCACACACACACACACACACACACACACACACCACACACATACACACAAAACACCCTAATGGTACTACCAACAATACACTTTAATTTGAATTTGCCGATAGAAATAGTAGTAGTGATTGGAAATGAAGTATTATTTTAATTATATAATAATTATTCACTTATTATTGTTATGCCTACTACCATTACTGTTATCAGTAGTATTATTTTGCTTGTAGTAAATATGTTATCCTCTACGTTTCCCTTTAATTAGGCCTACGTTGCTCTACATGCAACCATAGTACATATAAAATGTAGCAACAATGAAGAAATATGTATATATACAACGGTGTAAATACGGCCCCTTTACAAATGCTAACTAACTTTTCATTCACAAAGATTTTGCCAACGCCTGGCCTACTTCGGCCAAAGATAGTTCGCCCTCCACCTCCGTCTTTGCTTCGGCTTACCAGGCCAACGACGCACGGTGCGCGCAGCACAGGCTATAGGTTTTGCCGGTCGCAAAGTTCTGTCAGAAAGTTTTAAACACGAACTTAATTATGGTACTCACAGAGAAGACTGAAATGCCAGCTTTTGTCACACTCTCAAGTACTCACTGCGCCATTGCTGTCATACAGAAATTATAGTTAAAAAACCTCTGTACAGTAAATATAACTTAAAGATGTTGCACCAGTCTCGAAGCGTCAAAACACACACAGCGTCTGGCCGTGCGGTGGCTGACTAGTTACGGCCTAGCCGAGTCAAAAGGCAAAGCGTTGAGTGAACTAAATGCAGTGGCGCTGAGTGTGCCTGCGCCGCCGTGTTCATGACGTGATTTTTCTTCAACCCTCCTTCTCCTCCGCAGAGAGAGAGAGAGAGAGCACGAGAGCTGCGGTTTCATACAGAAATGTCCTGCATCCGGCACGTTTACACGTCATACAAACGAAGAAAAAGGCTTTGTACTTGGGTATAGTAATGGGCATGATTTGTACGACAATTTAAACCTCCTCAAACCACCTTACAAAAATCTGGTGGCTTTTCTTGTTCAAAGGGGCCGCTTGCTTCTTTTCAGCATATAGTAACCCGGAAACGCCACAGGTCACAGGAACCTAGTGTCTCAGGATCCATTCTCTATCTATGGAACTGATCTGTGATTCGGCAGCAGGTGGATGGTCTTGTTCTCTGTATTACGTGCGAAAACCTTGTTCACCAAGTATCCAAAGCTTGCGCATTTTGTTTTCTCACAACGTGGATGTCTCTTTCAAGGAGTCTAGTCATTACTTCAATAACGATGGCATTGGTGTAAGCGTCACTCTTTGCCATGGTTGTCAAATGCTGTTTACTAGCACGAGGTTTAAGAGGATCACTATCCCGAAGATGTGACAGAAGGCAAGCCGACTTTGTGGATCCTGAACAGAATGTTCCCATTTTGTCCCCCATCCTCCTTCTGCTTTTTCTTTTAGCTTTGTCAAGTCATTGACTTGTAATGACGGATGAATTGTCAGCCTGCACACACACGGAGGGAGAGAGAGTGCCACTAATTATCCTATTCTGGCTTTGCTGGCAATGTTTAGAAGGACATTGATTCTGCTGTTATGACGAGATGCATCCTACACTGGAACGTCTCCACATGATTAGAGAAACATAACCAGTCGGTTCTGATATATTGCCCCAAACTAGAATCATTAATTAGATTAAGTGAAATCAAAAAGCAGCAGTAAGGAGACAGCGATGAGAAAAGAGAGAGAGAGAGAGAGAGAGAGAGAGAGAGAGAGAGAGGAGAGGAGAGAGAGAGAGAGAGAAAGAGAGAGAGAGAAAATGTCATTATTACATTTTCTGTTTCTTTTTACATAACACTGTATGCTAGATACTGTATCGGATTTTTATTAGACAGCAACAATGCATCAATGAATCAATAGTAACAAGACGCATATTTATCATTGTGTTGTTACAATGCTTTGAGATAGTACAGTACTTTTACATATTGGCATTTGCATGCACTGACATAGCGTATCAATAATAGTAGCAGTGTATTTTGAAGCTGTATACTTATGTGATGGTGTGGAGGGGTAAGGGGTGTGCAGGTGAAGACAGGCAGATGGTGATAGGTGCAGGAACCAAGGGACAGCAGCCAGTCAAGAAGACACACAGGACGAAGCAGAGTTTTTCTCTCCCATGGCAAGGAGCTCGAACCAGGAACACTGCCTGGGAACTCATCCCTCTCTCTCAGCACTCAGCGCACTGAGCACTCTCTCTGCATACTCGGGGCAACACTCTAGGCAACACTCTCGGGGCAACACTGCTCCGCAACTCTCTCGGAACACTGCCCGCAATACTCTGGGCAACACTGCCCACACTCACGCTGCGGCTCAAATATATACAGCTTGCCCGGACCGCAAAGAAGACAACGCAGCGCCGCACGCAAAATATGCCTCGCGAGACGGCAAATAACAAAATTTGTGCTATCTGTCGCAGCTTCTGCGTTGTCTAGCTCGCCGTACGTTCAAGGTATCTAAACATATTTGACACCGATGAAAACCTCAGAACCCAAGGAACAAAACGCAATAAGTCATATTTGACAATTCTGTGGCTGTGTAAAGTTATTGGCGATTAAAGTCCGAGAATGGACCCACTTTTAACGAGCTTACGTCATATTTTCCTTTATTTCGATGAAAAATACTGAACAGCGCGAAATAATTGTGTAATGAATAAAAAGCTGGCATCTCGCTCTTTTTATACATATAAATTTCATTATCCAAGATGCCGTCCAAGCGGAGAACTTCGCGCTTAAAGTTTGATAGAAAACACAACTTGCCTTATCACCACATGGCCGTCGCCACGTGCTTCGGACACGATCTTCGATAAAATGTTATTCTGTTGAAATGGTCTTTCGGATGATAATTTTATATATTTTCGGTTGCTTCCATCATAGAAATGGAGTAATTAAAAAGATTTTGATTGGGAAGCCCGAATTTCATAAAACGACAATTTAGATAAAAACTCCACAGTAAACAAAGAAGGCGACTCGCTAAAGGGACCGGCGCCGTCAGTCATTTTGTTTAGTCGCAAGCTTGACAGAAAAGATCATAGGCATGCGATATACGAAATGAGAGCTTATGGACTTTACTTCCAATGCGCGGGATTCTTTGGATTCTCTCATACTTTTCGTGAAATCAAGAAGTTATCAACGGTTTGTTTGTCGGACAATTCAAAATGCGCCAAGATTAATTTGGTCGAAATACCAGTTTTAGGGAAAATATGGGCTTCTCAGTCCAACACGATTGTAATGAATAGGATACATAATTTTTTGTGACTTCAGCGACGTATACACAACTATGTAGGTTCTGAGGTATTCATGATTTAAAGAATTTACACAATAAAAATGAGATCAATCGATCAAGGGAGGTAAGGGGAAGATAACTCATGAACAAAATCTCTCGTTTACGACGGGTGACCAAGAAATAGACACTGTTAGCACCTGGCTACACTTATACTACAGTTATAGACAGTAACAATCACTTTGGAAAGGTAAGTGAAATTATGTTGTTCATGATATAGAAAAAACACGTATTTGGGTGGGCACTGATAATATCAAATATACTGCATATGTTCATAACTCGAGTGAGTGTGCAAACAAATTTCATCTGAAAGATTCTGTGCTACAATACCATTTCAGCTCTTGTGGAAGCGAGTTCCAGAGAAGAGGACCAGAATAACAAAGACTTGATTTAAATAGATCAATTCATGGTGTTGGAACCCGGAGTTTTGTTTAATATCTAGAATTTATGCTAAATTTTGATTGAATAGCTTGTGAAGCGATCTTTTGTATGAACATTCCTTTATTGATAGCGAACATATCCCTTAGTTGAAGAACTCCAGCTTGAATATAGTCCAGTTCTGTGAGGCTCGAGGATTTCAGAACTACTTTAACCTTTACTGTGCTTCCTGGGTCTTCCATGACCCAGTGACTCAATAAAAACATCACATCTTCTGAACAGATAGAGCTATGCTCACGAAATCTTAGGAGTTCCTCAACAATCTTAATAGCAGTTGGTCACTGAAATGTCATGTATGGGCACAATCAAAATATCAGCGTAATTAGTCATGGTTCCCCCAGGACCTATAATTTTAATGGGTCACACATGACCCACGCCATCAGGTGAGGAATAAGTTGCTGAACTGCCCTTTATCAGGTATGGGTCTTACAAGACCCATGTGATCTGAATAGGGATCAGCAATAGGAAAAGACTCAACAAATGTGTGGTGGCGCTACCCCACAATTGGGTCTGTGTAGTCAAAACTCATCCGGTAAAGGTTTAGGGTGGCTTTGTACATGCTGAATAGAGGTTTCATTGAATTTGTGCTAGCCGAGTCAAAAATGTCGAACCGTAATTTTATTGAGGAAGGGATGAATACAATTTAG